>APFE030869052.1:3140-19469 GCA_000404065.3 Pinus taeda | reverse complement strand
GCAAGATCACTTGCTGCATCCCGAGTAGCACGAACCCATCTTGGAAGTTGAGGATCCTGAGAAGGTGGGGGAGGATTGACATCCTCACTTTCATCATCTGAAGAAGAAATGTTTTCAAAAGTAGAAGAGATAGGAAGAGGTGGCACATCCGCCGGACTAGGCTCGCAGGCCGATTTATTTTTATCAAATTTTACATCTCTTCTAATGATAACATTTTTGGACTTAAATGGAATAGTCTATAACCTTTTACATCTTCAGAATATCCAACAAAAGTACATTTCTCACTCTTAGGTTCTAAAGCTTTATGCTTTTCATCTGGAATATGGGCCCATGCTTCACTTCCAAAAACACGAAAGTGACTTACATCTGGTTTAATGGAACTCCAAGCGTCTTCTGGAGTGATATTCTTTAGAACCTTAGTAGGAGTGCGATTTATTATATAATTTGCACAATTAATTGCTTCGGCCCAAAAACTAAGACTGAGTCCTTTAGATTGCAGCATACAATTAGCCATTTCTTTTAAGGTGCGATTTTTCCTTTCAGCTACACCATTTTGTTGTGGAGTGTATGGAACAGTATGTTGCATTTGAATTCCATTTTCGGTGCAAAAGTTGATGAATGTGTTTTTAACATAT
The DNA here is from genome assembly GCA_000404065.3 of Pinus taeda. Lineage (NCBI taxonomy): Eukaryota > Viridiplantae > Streptophyta > Pinopsida > Pinales > Pinaceae > Pinus > Pinus taeda. Next base: position 18,834 of record APFE030869052.1, on the reverse strand, counting down.
TCTCCACCATTATCAGTTCTTAGCTTAAGAATTTGATGTCCAGATTGTTTTTCAACAAGGGCTTTGAAGGCCAAAAATGTGTTAAATACTTCGCTCTTGAGTTTTAAGAAGTATACCCAAGTGCGTCTGGAGAAATCATCAATGAAAGTTAAGAAATACTTGCAGCCAGAGAATGAAGCAACAGGAAGTGGACCACATAAATCACTGTGCACAAGCTGTAAAGGGGCTGAGGCGTGCCAAGAGGCACGTTTTTCAAAACTGTCCCGATGATGTTTTCCGAGTACACATCCGGAACAAACACCATCTCTGCAAGATACCATAGGAAGACCTGTCACCATATTTTCTTTACATAGATGCTGAAGGGAGCGATAGTTTAAGTGACCAAATCGCTCATGCCAAAGTTTGCTCACTTCATCATTATGAGCAACAAATACTGAGGGAAGATTTGATGACCCAAAGTTGTGAAACTTATACAACTTTGTGGAATCATCAGCAATACCAGTAGCTAGAATCTGTTTAGGGTCTCTTAGATCCTTGATTACAACATCATGAGGTGAAAATTCAACAATTTTACCTTCACCTGAATGAGTTATCTGATATACAGATAAAAGGTTGCTGGATAAAGTTGGAACACATAATACATCATTAAACTGACCATTGTCTAGATGAACAGTTCCAGTCCCTAGAACATTAAGAGATCTATCATCACCAACATATATATTTTTGGTGTTACAATCATTTAAAGAAGAAAACATGGCTTTGTTTTGGCCATGTGATAAGAGGCTCCAGAATCAATGAGCCACTCATGAGAATGAGAAGAAGAAGATACATTTAATGCATAACCAGACTGAGATGATTGAAAACGACATGCAGAAAGTGCCATTCCTGAAGATGAAGTTGAAGTTGAAGTAGAAGAATGCTCCACATGGATGTTATGTTTCTTCATTGCGGCTTCTAAGGCTTCCATCTTCTTAAAGCATTTAGATTCTAAGTGGCCATCTCAATTACAAAAGTTACAATGTCTATCAGTCTTCTTCCATTTGTTTTTATTGGTCTTATCATTTTGCTGAATGATCTTTCATTTTGAGACTGAGTTTGCTTAGGACCCTTGTTTGGTTTAGGACCATTCTTTTTAGGATATGACTTCTTAGGATTCTTTAAATTTGGTTGCTGCTGGGCGGCTAACGCTTTCTTGGAAGAGTTTCCAAGATTAAGAAGACCAAGGTGAAAGAGTTTTTCTTGTTCTCTTATTAAAGAATCACAAAAAGAGTCAAAGGAAGGGGCCTTGTAGTCTTTTCCTTGACAAATGAAAGCTTCCTTTGTAGAATGGAAGGTGGAAACAAATACAGAGTAGGCTGGTCCCAACTTAGTAAGGATGGAATAAATAAGGTTACTATCTTCTTTCTTAACCTTAACACCTTCCAAGAGATATCTAAGGGTCTTGAATTTTGACAAGAAATCTTCAATGCAAGAAAAATTATTAGGATCCAATGTAAGCAACTCATTTTCAAGTTGATGGGCTCTAATTTCATTTTTAATCCCAAAAACTTTAGTGATTTGTTCCAATGCTTCATGAGGAGTATCAAGTTCTGCAATATGGAATTTAAGATCAGGAGAAATAGACATCCCTATCAAACCACGTGCTTGATCTTGTCTATTTTCCCATTTTGCAACCTTGTCTTCATCTTTTGGTTTCTTCTCTTGGCCGTGGCTATTCTGTAGAGACCTTTACTTCTAAGTAAATCTTCCATGTAGGATACCCATTGGAAGTAGTTAGTGCTGTCAAGAATGAATTGGCATGGACTTTCCATTTTAAAAAAAATGAAGCTGAAGATGCTAAAAGTAAGTGTTTCAATGGATGGATCTCAAAAAATTAGGCTGTTTTAAAAAAAACGGCTCTGAAAAAGGCTTCCGGATGAAGAAGTTATGGCTTTTTGAAAAAAAATTGTTGAAGTTGCCGGCAAAGTGCGCGAATGTGCGGGAATGAAAAAAATGCCCCCACAGAATGGAGATTTGAACCCAAGACCTCTACTCTCTTTCCAATTGAGCTAGACAAAAAATTTGAGAGAGAGAGAGAGAGAGAGAGAGAGAGTGAGAGAGTGAGTACAATTAATGTTGGCCTTCAACTTTCAAATAGATAAGTTTTTCCTTTAGTTTGTTTATTCAATTGATTAATACAATGTACTTTGTTGGAGTATTTTAGTATTTGAATGTTGAATGTTGAATATTACTATAGGTTTACTACTTCTTCATAATTGGAAATCAATGTTATATGTGCCAATGTAATTCTTGTAAATGCAATTTTATATGATGGTACAACATTTTTACTAAGTATCATTATCTCTATTTATTTTTGGATGTGAGTGTGCTAGTAAACATCCATAACTTTGTAGCTTGTGATGGACATGCTATGTGAATCTATATTATGGTTATAGGATACCATTAGGGAATAACTAACCATGGATGGTGTAGGAATTTACAGGGTAAGTTCCTCAGACAAAACACCAAAAGGACACCGCTCACAAACAGATCACAGATCAATACACCAGTATTTTGACGTGGTTAAAACCCTCAGAGAGGGAAACAGTCCACGGCCTGCGCTAACGTGGCTACTACAGGCAATTTATTAATAAAAGAATGAAAATTTACATAAGCTTCTCTCATGCACGGTGAACCTACAAATGACCCTCCATGCGCTTTAAATAGAATTCATGGACCAATCGGGTGTCAAGCCACGGATCAAGTGTTGGTAATACCGAGGAGAGAATGAACCTTCGGATCACTACATATCCTGACCGTCGGATTGTAAGTTACAAAATGTACAACGGCAAAGAAACACACTTTACCTAACTCTATACTAGACCAAGTTGAACTTAACTATTTCCTATGTGTCGGAATATCCTAACAGATGGAACATATGCTTTCTTTGCTAATGTTATGCATGAAACTAGTCTACTTAACCATACTCCTTTACCCTGTAATTTTTTTTTTTATTAAAACAAGAACTCACTTGTTATGCACCAAACTATAGGTAAACCAAATATAAACCATTTTCAATAATTTTTTTGATTAAAATTAATGTAACAAAAATTTAGATACAAAATATAATTGTGTAAGGGAAATTCCAAAAGATATAGTTCCTCTATACCACAGGGTTTTGAAAACTAGGCTATCCATGAATATTTTTCTTTTTTCCAAGTGCTTCTTGAGAATTTTAGATAACAATTTGTGTGTACAATGCCTCAAATTCTTATTGAGAGCGATCATGATGATTTTTTTGTTCGCATGTATGTTTTCATCCGTGGGATATGAAGGTCAACTCTTTGACTTGAAACTTAACAACCATACTTAGAACTAACAACAAAATTTTGCACACATGATCAAATCAGTGTACGCATACATGTTGGTGTTGGTTTAGATTGGATTTCAATATTGGAGAGAGAGAGTATATAGGATTTTTTTGGGGGAGTAAAACAATATTGTAGCTCTAAGGAAAAAGCCTTTTACAGTGAAAATTTTGACTAAAGGAATTGCACACAACATATCTGGAAACCTAATAGATTTGTGATATATATATATATAAATACACACATACCGGTTGTAATTTTTCATTGTTTAATTTATATTTTTGAATGTAAAAAATGGGTTCAATGTCTTCAAAAATTACTTGACAACTTGGATTGTGTAAATTACATAGCTTAAACTTGCAATTCTAACACATATTTGCTTGATTTCAAACAAAATTGACCAAAAAATATTCTTGAAAAAGGGCCACAATGAGACTACTTAAAATGTTTTAGCCATAAAAAAATTTATTTTTTTCAATTTCTTTATATAATGAATATATAGTTTTTTATCATATATAAATATACACATTTAATATTTTCAAAATATTTTATCTTGAAATATTTTCCACATTTAAATGAGTTTTTTTTGTTATTAATATATTTTTTGAATACATTCAATATTAACTAACCCTCCATATTAAAATATTTTATTTATTAGTCACATTGAATATTTTATTATTAATTACATATTTTTAAATGTTGCATTTTAATTTTATATTAATAATTAAATAACATACATATCTCACGGAACAATTTTACTTTTAAATACTCATTTTACAACATTGAAATATGTTATTCTGATCAACATTAAAATAATTGGTCACTTACCTCTCTCCATATACATATGCATGAAGTTGAGATTGAAATAAATTATTTGACATGCATATTTAAAAACATTATTTGAGTCATGTACTAAAATATTTTTAAAATTTTTTTTAAGTCATGTACTGAAATATTTTTAGAAAGTATAATCGTTGTACTCAAAAGTATAACATTATTATTATTATTATTTTAGTTACTTTGTTTCTCTATTATAATAGTTCATATGGACATTGAAATATTTTAATTTTGGTTGACAGTAAGAGTATGACATGTATATTCAATTTTTTTATAGCCCACCTTTTTTATTTACAGTGAAAATTTTGACTAAAAAATTTGCACAGAACATATATATATCACGTGTAATTTTTCATTGTTTAAACTATATTTTTGAAAGAATGAAATGGATTCAATGTCTTCAAAATTTACAGTTAAAAAAATGACTAAAACATTTGCATAGAACATATTTAATCCCTCTAGAAACCTAATAGATTTGTTACTTATATATGTATATGTACACACACACCACATGTAATATTTTAATGTCTTCAAAATGTTAAATCTCCCTACGATATATATGAATAGGATGCCAATGATTGTTGATGTCTATGGGCAGCCAATAAATAAAAATTGCATTGCATCTATACCTATAAAATCTCTCAAAATATCTTCTCCATCTTCATTTTTCTAATTAAATTTATTTGAAGTAAATAGTTTCAAATTTATTATTCAGTTTCTTAAATTCTCATTTTAATATAATTTTTTTCGTTTCAATTTTGAATGTTTGGATGACAGTCCTTGTTTTGATAATAAAATATTTTAAATATATCAGTTTTTTTTTAATAAGGTGTCTTAGACATCATAGTTTCAAATTTATTATTCAGTTTCTTAAATTCTCATTTTAATATAATTTTTTTTGTTTCAATTTTGAATGGTTGGATAATAGTCCTTGTTTTGATAATAAATATATTTTAATATATCTAGTTTTTTTTTTAATAAGATGTCTTCAGACATCCATTCAATTGTGTTCCAGGTGATTTTTTCAAATGGCCAACACCTTACTATTCCAAGAATAACAACAACTATTTTATCAATTCCTAGTAGAAACATAATTTATAAATTTTAAACAATTTTAGCGAAATCTGATTTTTAATAGGTTTAATAGGGCATCTTCTAGCAAACAGTCTTCTGGTAGATTTGTCCGAACTACGAGCAACTTAATATTCAAATAGTAACAACTACTTTATCATTTGTACATAGAAATGTAATTTACACAAAGTGTACATTGAAGATAAAGGGTAAGTAACAAAATAAACGATGGAATTTTGGTAGTATTGATTTTGGAACCTAAGAGATTTCCTGTTTTGGAATAGATTTTTTTTAATTTTTCACAAATGTTGACTTAACGAAGGGTGGAAGCTGAAAGGAAAGAATCAAACATCAATTATTTTAACAAGATTGAAAATTCAAAAAATATATTATCTAAATAATATTTGAAAATGAAAAATATATATGAGAAAATTAATAATTATATATACCAAATATCCATTAAAGCACAGACTTACCCGTACCATTGTACGGTTATTCATGACATATTAATTTAAGTGTCACTACTTTTCCAACATTCCTCTATCACTATTCTCAATCTTGACTTCTTAATTCAAATTATACACTTACCCATACCATTGTACGGTTATTCATGACATATTAATTTAAATGTCACTACTTTTCCAACACCCCTTTGCCACTATTCTCAATCTTGACTTCTTAATTCAAATTCTACAACTTTAAGAACAACCCTAGTATATGATTATGATTAAACAGACCAAACTTGGAACATGGGAAGAGCACTATTCAATATTTAAATAGACATGACAATAAGAGATGATGCAGGAGCATCTAGCTAACAGGGAAAAGATGCTAGTAAGGGAATATGGTTTCTTAAGAGGACAGAGGGATTGATTCATGTAGTGGGAAACATACTTGTTTTCTTTTAATTTTTTTTTCGTTTTCTTTTATTAATTTATTTAGAGATACTATAATATGATGAAATTAGGAAATGTAATAACTAGATTAGGGTCATTGTTTGAGACAAATGAGTTGTTATTGTAGAAAGTCATGATAAAAGAATGTACGGGAAAATCAAACAAATTCAGTATGAAAACTAACTGCTGTAACTAATTGACAAACTGGACAAACTGCCAGTAGTTAGAACAGTTGTAACAGTGCTATTAAAGAGTGAAACTAAGCACAAAAGAAAGGTTCAGAATAGAAGGAGTGATACTCAGAGAAGGAATAAAATAATAATAAAAAATTATGTGCATATATCCTCACAGTGTTCTATTTATGTCTGAATTCTTTTAACAGAGAAACTATTATGTAAATATCATAAAAGTTTGGTCACAGAACGAAATTAGAGAAAAGAGACCTTCGAACGTCGAATTCATCGAATGCAAACAAGAAGAATAACGTTTGTCTGCAAACAGTCACCACAGAGAAACCACATCATGCAACGGGAGTCGTTCCATATTCTTTTACACATGAAAAGACAGGGTTGCTAACGCAGAGAAAATAACAACCATAATACAACCCAGGTATGAAAATCCTAACGACATAACAAACTTTCATTTCCAGAAATTCATTTACAAGTCTTCCCACTAATGTCCATTCATATTCCATATTTAAAAATGATTTGAGAACAAAACCCAGTTCGCGGATTGGGAACTGTAAACCCTCATCCACATAAACCAAATTACATACATTTTCCAAACCGACGCTTACAGTATTCAGCAGAGACCCTATCAAGAACAAGACTCCATATAACAGTGACTCAAAGCCTACAGCCCAACTGACTCATACGCTGAGAGACGCAGACAAATAGATACAGACAAATAAAGTAAAGCTACCCAGAACTGTATGGGAGTAGTCGAAGGCCCCAGCACCGAAACCCTCGGTCGCTACACCTGCAAAGGCACACCGCAAGACGAGCATTAGAACCAGTGAAAGAACCTGTAGAATTTCAACATAAATTCAGAACAAGAAAGGTTACGAAGGGTTCCACTTACCCAGGGTAGGAGTTGTGACCAACTCGAACACCAGCCTTTTGTTTTTGCTTTCCCTGCTCGCAAGGAGCCAAGTTGTTAGAAGCCGAAGAAGGAACAGATAGAACACGATAGCAAAGAGAGCATGCTTACCAGTTGCTCTGGAGCGGGAACGACGACGAACAATGCCATTGTTTTGTCGAGACCATGCCTGAGCAAACCATCGCTGTAGAACGAGACCAGAGCCATGCTCAAAAGGAAAATCGACACACAGAAACGACAGCGAAGACTAGACCATAAATCAGATAGAGGACGCACATAGGTCGAAACCATAAAAAAAATTGACCATTGGAACCCTAGAAAAACTAAGCACAAACAAGGAACAAACCTTACCAGTTTTCCAAATCCTGCAAACGACCGAGACACTTCCACCAGAGGAACCGGACAACCAACGCTGTGAAAACTGTCGCAAGCACACAAGCTCAACAGACTCTGACAAAACCCCAGACCGACTAACAGGACTCTCATCGAAGCTGCAAACTACCAACTGGTATCATACAGAATTCGGCAACCAAATTTCAGCGGAATACAAAGCATCTCAGGAAGAAACCACAGTAAACAATCACCAAATTGTCGAGAGCTCGCGGAAGGAGGCAACAAACCAACACAGGACCGAATGAAATCAAAGGTGGCAGAAACCCTATAGGAGGACGGGGTTTAGAATCCCTAGGAAAATACAGGTGTCCATCGCATATACCGCCAACAAACCTTCCGTAAAAAGGCCATTAATTACCTATAGATTGATAATCAAAATATCTCTGACCAACATCCAGCGTAAATCAATATCACACAACAGTACAAGTTAAGTGGAAAGGGAGCGACGGTAGGACCACGTGGGTTGGCCCCATCAAGATACTTGAATTTTTAAATAAAAATGAATTATTCTTTTATGACGATTTGTTCCAAAAAATGAGGGTCATTTTCTCGAAATCAATCCCAATACCATGAAATATGGGGAATGAAAGAAGAAAAAAACATTTTTTACACCGAATGGGGAGGGAAAAATAACTATTGTAAATACCTATTTTTGAAAATTAGGGCGAATGGAAGGGTGTATCTCCTAATTTCAAGGGTTAAATTTACTTTTTTACCCTCTCCCTTAAAATAACATGGGCTAACCTCCACACCTAATTCTTTTATAAAATAAATTTGAGGAGATTTTTAACAATGTATTATGATACAAAATATTCGCCCAATAAAATTTAAAACCCCTTAATTTTTCCCAAGGGAAAGATTTTTCCCCTAAAATTTTCCATGCAGTGTGCCTATATGGTCATTAAATGACCATGAAGGTAAATGACCACATTGTTTGACCTTTTCCCCTTCATAGTTAATTAATTATTATTGTTATTGTTATTGTTATTGTTATTATTATTATTATTTGTAAACTTGGCAGATCTCTATTTTTCTATTTTCAAAAGAACTTTTCACAATCATTTATTGTTGTAGGTGGTTTTCCTGCCCGAAGGAAACTAGGTATCCACCTGTCAGCTTTAAATCCTTTCCAAAATTTAAATAAGTTCATTGCTATCCATCTAGCAGCAATGTATTATTTGTCTATTCTACTGACTTTACTTGTCCAATTGAAATTAAGCATACTAATACTATTCATAGTCAAAACCATTTTGAAATCAACTAATTCACTATGTCATTCCTCATCAGAGGAAATTACTGGTGCTAGTGCCTTTGCACTAGATCCCAACATCTTGCTTTGCTGCTCAATTCTCCATTTCAGGTGTGTCAACATCTGTTCAATTCTACCCAGTGCTAAGTTGTTTCTATATGACTAGATCTGGACAGTCGCTATCTCCCATAATAGTTATGCATGGAATGGGTCCTATTCTTTGTTCTTCTTTTGTGCCTATCTTTCTGCTCCCACTGCATGCTCATGCTCTTGGTGTAGGGTCATGGCCTAAGCCACCACGTTCTTCATAATCCACTATTGCTGTATGTTTTGTTTGAATAGTGATTGCCTCCCTCGAGTGGTTCCTGGGTCTGTCACCATGATTCCCCATTCATCCATGGGGATATCTCGTATTTGAGGTTAGCTCTTAAATATCTCTCTCAGATCTCAATCTGAGCTTTGACTTCCAGCAGATTTCCTTCCATGTAGGCATCGATGATTTTCATCATTTGGTCCCCATCAAGTTTCCTGCCTCTTGTTTTTTGTTGTCCTCTTGTTCCCTCCTTCCTTGTTCCTCTGTTTCCTCTTTTGGGGGCCATTTTTCTCCCTATTTGGGTATTGTTGTCTCGCGTCTGGTGAGTTTGGTCTTTGTCAGAGTTCTTCCTCCGGTGTATTGTATTACCTATCACAAAATCAATGCATTCATCAACTTTGTGGTTTAGACAGTGTTCAGTTCCCCAATTGCTCTTTTTCTTTCCTTTGCTTGGACCTTCTATCTTTTGGTTTCTAGCCAGGGTTTGTGTATCATCTACCTTCTTTTTTCTAGGTGGATTGGGTTTTGTGACTGGTAAATTCTTTTTCAGGGTCAGGTTTCTCTTTGGTATTCTTCCCTTCACCCCCGCTTTACAACTTTCTCACCCCTTACATTCCTTTCTCCTCGGTCCTGAGTTTCCCTCCTCAGATGGTTTCAAGGTAAATTTCTTTTTCCTCCTTTCCTAGGGTTTCTCTAGTGAATTTACAAGGTTCCTGGTGTAGCATCTCTCTTTCCGCTTGGGGTGCCTGAATTCCAGCATTCCTCTAGTCCTTAGGCTTGTCCCTTCTCAGGTTTTTTCCCTAATAGCTATAGCCACAATCCCCTCCATTCCTATGAGCTTGGCCTGGATCAAGCTTCGAGGTATACTGGAGGATGAATTTGCAGGATGGCTCTCTCCCTTTTTGGGTGTTAGCTCATGCCTTCTTTTTCCTCTAGTCAGGAATTGCCTCTGTTCTGAAGGAATGGTGTCTATAGCCAAGGGAATTTTGGAGACTTTTCCTTTGAGATTGTCTATCTTAAGCACGGGGCTAAGCTAAATATCAATCTTCCTACTATAGAGACTCATTAAGCTTTCAGAATTGGTGGGTAAATGGGTTACATACCTACTTTTCATGTGGCTCCTTATTCCTGATGCTGTCTTCATCTTCCTTCTGCATCCACCTCTCTTCTCGCCACCTTTCCTCATCTTTTTCTGCATGCAAAATGTTGTTTACAATGTTACTTTGGCTTTAGTCTCTTTCTTTCTTCGACCCTTGACTCTTACCGACATTTAGCTATCTTGGTTATTGGCATAGATCCCTTTGAACATGTCTCGGGATCCTGCCCTCCTATCCTTTCTCCTGAGGTCCTTCATTAATTGCCACCTTCTCCTGGCTACTCTTGCCGTGTAACTTCTAACCTCATTCTGCCACTTGGTGTCCTTCCTCTACCTGCCTCTCTGACCTTGGTCCTACCTTCTTCTCTGTCAGTTTGGTTCATACTCCCGGGTTGCGTACCTTCCCAACCCTACTCCATCAGCTGCCCGTTTCCTTGTCGTCTCACTTCATTCTCATCATCTGTCCTATCCTCTAGTTGTCCTCTTCATTCTTCCCAATATTTCTCCCATGGTCTCTCTATATTTCCTCTCCTATTCATGTTTACTTCCTTATCCTTTTCTAGTAGGTCTCACAGGTCTGCCATTTCCTCCTTCTGACTTAACTTAGCCTCGCTTTCATCCAGCTGTCTTCCCCCATTTCTACATCCCCAGTTCGCCAGGCTATCTGCAAGTTCATTACCTTTCCTTCTCACATGGGTGGGGAGGATGTATGCTACCTTTTGTAGTAATTCGCTTATTTCCTCCACTAACCATGCCGTTCTCCAGCTTTGGCACATTTTTTCCACTGGAGTGCCATTCTATAGTTGTTTCACGACGTCTATCACTAATTTCGCATCTCCTTCTACCTGCAACTTTTGGTACTTCTCCCTTATGGCGATCTCTAATCCTCTTCTCAGCGCATGAAGCTTGGCTTCATTGTTGGTTGCATTGTTGCAGTCCATTGTGTAAATTCTAAGTGCTCTTCCTCTGTCGTCTCTAAAGACTCCTCCTATCCCTGCCTCTCCTAGGTTACCCTTCACTGCCCCCTCAAAATTCAACTTGATGAAGCCCTGTTGGGGATTCTTATAATAGTTTCTCTCTTCCACCTCATTATTATGGTTTTTTCCTGCTGTAACTTTCATCATACTTGACTTTAGTTGCAAGCACGCCATTATTCTTGCCTCTATTTGGTCGATTTTCCAATGTTCCTCATACCATTTCTCTATGAGGATGGTTTCCCTTATATTCTAAGTGATTTGGTTCCATATCTCGTCTTTTTCTCTACCATCTTCCTAGAAAGTTAGGCAGCTTCTCTGTTTCCATATGTTCCAGAGAATGAAACCTAATGAGAGTTTCCAGGCTTTGTTCAGGATTTTATTTTGGTAAGGCTTATTCCGACATTTTTCTATTGTTATTTTGATACTATTTCTGTCTCTTCATTAATTTCAAAAAGATCTTGATGTTGTCTCCACAGATTGTTGCTAACTTTGTAGTCGTTAGCTATGTTCTCCATGGTTTATTCTTGTGCTTGGCATAGCGCGCAATGCGAGGGGCCGTGTGTTCCTTTTTTCCTTAGCTGGTCTAATGTGAGTGCTTGCCCATGGCTCATAATCCAGGTGAAAAATGCTACCTTCGGCCAAGTTTTTGTTTTCCAAATGCTGTCCCATTATTTTATCTATGGGTTTCTATTATATCCTTCTTTTAGGTAGTATCCTTCAGCTATTGTGAACATTCCTTTAATTCTCTTTCCCCATCTGTTAGTGTCCATCCCTGTTTTGGCTGCAATTTTCCTTGATTCCATTTCTTTTTCGTATATTTCCCATTGATTTGTTTCTGGCGTGTTTGGCTAGTTTTCCTTTTTTTCCATCTTCTCTAGTATCCATCCCTTTCCGAGCTCCAATAGTTTCTTACTACACTTCTCTCAGTCTATGTGATGAATTGTTGTATCTCTTAGAGTTGAGTAGTTGGTTGAGTTTGTCTCTCTATTGCCATGCTTCTTCCTAGAAGTTTGCTTTGTCCCCCTCTCGTATTTCCCAAAAACTATGTTCCCTTATCAAATCCTTGTTGGCTGTTGCCAAATTCCAGATTGCTAATCCTCTTTTTCCATTTGGCTTCTCAACTTGCCTTCTAGAGTCCTAGGCATCTCGTATTTTCTTTCCCATATCTTTTTCCACAGGTCTTCTCCTCCTTGTATCCTTCGCCACCAAAGCTTTGCTTCCATTACCTGATTCAGGATATATGGTTCTCTCATTCCTAATCCTCCTTTTGTTGGGGGTTTTCTTAGCCACTTCCATGGTAAAAGTGCCCACCTTTATATTTTTCTCGTCGCTTGACGTAGAATTGTTTTTAACATATCTACCACTATTTGACATATTGTTTTGGGAGTAGCTTGGCTAGTGAATTGATATATCGGTAGGGATTGAAGAACTGATTTGAGCAATATTATACTACTCAAGGTATTAAGGGCTTTGAAAGTCCAGTTTTCCATTTTCTTTTGCAACTTCTTCATTAGGATTCCCTAATTAGCAATTCTATTTTTCTTATCATTTAGTTGTATGCCTAAGTACTTAGTTAGGAATTTTCTGATTCTAAATCCCATGGTTCTTGCAAGGAACACTTGGTAGACACACTGGGTATTAAAGAAGTATATTTTTTATTTTTCTTGGCTTACCTCTATTCCCGAGGCCCCTATGAACTCTTTGATAATTTCCATTATTTTTTTTCCTTCTTTAAGGGTTTCCTATCCATATAACATAACATCATCAACAAGCTATTGATGAGTTAGGGGTAGGTCATTTCCCCATAGTCTTAATCCCCTCAATTGTTCGCTGTTAACTTTTGTTTTTATTAGCATTCCCAGTCCATCTATTACAAGTATGAACAGGAATGGTGATAGAGGGTCACCTTGTTTGAGTCCTTTGGATGGATTGAAGGCTTCTGTTGGAGATCCATTTATGAGAATTTACATTATTGGTGTAGAGATCATTGACATTACCCAGTTAATCCATTTGATGTCTCACCCATAAGCCTTGAATATACATTGCAGGTATCTCCAGCTTAATCTATCATAGGCTTTTACAAGGTCAATTTTTATCATCATTCCTTTAGTTTTTGAATTCGTCAATGAATGAATTGATTCTTGTGCTACTATAATACCATCCACTATTTGTCCACCTTTTAAGAATCCTGTCTGTTCCGGTGAAATCAACTCTGATAGTATCGGTTTGAGGCAGTTTACCATGACTGTAGCTAGAATTTTATATATCACATTGCAAAGCACTATTGGACAGAACCCATGAGGCTCTTCTATTTTTTCTACATTTGGTATCAGGGCTAGGAAAGTAGCATTTAAAGCCAGGTGCATTCTTTTAGTGCAGTGGGATTCTTCTACTACATCTACTATGTCCTAGCGCAAGAAGCTCCACGTGGCTTGAAAGAATTTCGAGGTAAATCCATCCGGACCTAGTGCTTTGTTCTTTGTCATTCCTTTTATTATCTCTTCCACCTCAACTTCCTTTATGACGCTTAGGAGGGCCAAATTTTGATCTCTATTTACAATTTTGGGGATGTTTTGACTGATTTTTTCAATGTTTGCCTCCCTGTTGATGTTGGGTTCTGTTAGGATTTCTTTAACGTGCTGCACTAATAGATTCTCCAATTCTGCTTTCTGGGTTAACCTATTGCCTTGCTTATCCTTTAGGGAGAATATTCTATTTTGTTGTCAGTGTTGTATCATTACCTTATAAAAGAATTTTGTATTTCTCTCTCCTTTAACCATTGGATTCTGGATTTTTGTTTGCATAATATTTCCTCTTGTTTTCTTCTTTCCTCTATTTTGTTTAGCACTAGTACTTCTTCTTCAACTAATTCTTCACTTCTTCCTTTGTCTATGATTTTCTGTTGTATTTTCTCGATTGAAACCTTGGTTTTCCCTTATCCTTGTGAATATTTCCAAATTCTTCTCTATTCCACTATTTAATCTTTCCTTTTAGATCTTTTAATCTTAGTTGGAGAGTGTGCATTTTGTTTCTTCCTTCACTCTGGTTTTCATTTTCCTTCTACCAAGTCTTCATTTTTTCTATAAATTCAGGGTCTCTCAGCCAGAATGCCTCAAATCTGAAGGGTCGTGATGAGCCCCATAAATGGGTAATTATATCGGCTCATTTTGCCTCCTAACATAGTTAAATCAACCATTATCTTAGCTTATTGCATGTTTCTTTATTATATTTATGCTTATGGAGCGAGTTGGGTTAGTTATGATGCCATGAGGTCTAATATGTGTCTAATGCAGATTTTTGTTGAATTTTGAAGACAAAGACAAAGATTCAATGGACAATTGGCAGCAATAATTTGAAGTGGAAAAAGGAGAGGATTTATAGGAGGGAATCCCCCTCATTTATTACCCCCCACTTCGAATTCTCCTTCATGCAACTCGGAGCACAAACAGCCAAATCAATGCACTAGGAGGCAGCTAGGAAAGTGGAGGATAACTTATGTTTATCTCGAGTTTTGGGAGCCAACCCTACTTTATTTTAAGGAAGTTGTTGGGAGCTTCAGTTGTATAAGTAGAGAGGCCTAGGGCATCAATAGGGTTGAATTTTTGTTGAATTTTTTCTGCAGTTTTGCTCTGCTCACCTTCGAGCTTAATTTTGGTGACAGTTTCATGTAATCATATTACTATTTTGATAATAAAGATGAGATTATTCTTGAGCTAGCATTGAGTTACCTAAGAGGGCTGAAGCTCTTGGGTTAGGTCCCAATCTAAACAGCCAAGCTCCTCTTAATTGTATTTATATGTTTTGTTTCAGTTTATGGATTAGTTGTTGTTAGATGAATTTCTTTCTTAGTTAAGAATAGGTTGCTTTTGGTGATTTAGAACGTTGTTTCCATTTGTGTTTTCTATAACAGGGTAAAAAGTTGGAGAAAGAAGATATAAAAATCTAGCAATAGTGCCCTGGCCTCCTTCCTCCCTTTGGGACCATGAACTGAGGCCAAGACACTCTTGTTGCCACAAAAACACAGATTTTACTTCTCCATAGGATTTCTAGTGTTGCAGTTTGTTAGAAGGTTAATGCTTTGCTTTAGATCTCTTTCACCATGCTCATTTTTGTCTTTCCAATAAGTCTTCTTCCATGATTCCTCTCATTATATCATTCTTTAGCATTTATTTCCATAGCTCATAATTTAGATTAGCTTGATGCAAAATTATGTTTTTCATGTACTTAATTTCCTTGCTTACTTGATTTAATTTTTTGACTGTCAGTCATTTTGCAGTATATTTCTTCTCACAATAGGTCAGCCTATCAGCTTGTTGATGCCTCGAAAATCGCTGCAACAACATTGGGGAAACCACCCGGTCCGGACCTTAGTACAACTCCTTTTCCGTTTGGGATAGTGGCTCCGACTGGGGATAAT
>APFE030869043.1:20014-41401 GCA_000404065.3 Pinus taeda | reverse complement strand
TTGGTCACGTCAGCTCAGACGGTGGCTTGCCCGTGTTTTGCAGGACGTGGGGAACATAATCTAAGTTTGGATTTAATCCCCATGACGACCAGGACCTCTAGCTCACCCACGCAGGCTCATGACGTGTCTATTTAGTTTTAATTGCACATGACAGTTTGTTATTTTCCGTTTCTAGCAGCACGCATAGGCTATCCTTCAGATGCCTATAAATACTTGCGTCTGCGTACGCTTAAGAGACTTTTATTTGCTGTATGTTGATGAACTTGTTATAATTTTTAAGTGTTTCTAAAACTCTGTTTTTATAGTGCTGTTCTAGCACTCTTTACTGTACATTTCTGCATATGGAGTAATAGAACCAGTGTTGTTTTGGAGCTTTCAACACTTTGAGTTCTCTTGGGTTATGTGAATGGAGGGCCCCTGTTCATACTAGCCTTGTATAGTATTTTCATGATTCAGCATTCTCTTTTCTTGATCTATGTACAGCATAGTTTACTTCACTTTAATTCATTTTGGATCCTTTCTTTAAGCTGATCAGCATTTCTTTTTGCAGGTTTTGACCCGGGATTATTTATGTGTTCATGTGTTTGCTTTGCATCTAGTGGTAGTTTCAGTTGACAAATTTAAAGCTGCTGCTCCTTATTCTAGTTTCATAATTAGTTCTTAGTTTTAATTTTCAAAACTGTCTGCTAATATATGTATGGTCTCTTACTGTAAATTGTTTACCTTTTTAGAGATCAGAATACTAATCACTTGCAGCTGGCTTTGAGTGCTTTCTAGACTAATCCTTAGCTACTCTCTAATCGTGCTTTACACAGTACTATGTGATATAGGCAGAGAGTTAGAAAGAGCAAAATAATAACACTAGTCTTTAAAGTAGATTTTCTCATTTTTATCAGTTATTAGACTTACTTTTAGCTACTTCTTAATCGTGTCTTACACAGTACTATGTGTTAGAGGCAGAGAGTTAGGAAGAGATAAACTTTATCATTGGTCTTTTAAGTGATTTTCTTATTTTTACAGCAGCATGAATGGTGTCTAATGCCATTAGAAGAGTGGTTCTTTGCTTTCAGTTATTTTAATTCATTTCCTTCAAAGCATTCCTTTCTTAGCAATTAGTTAGGAGTCACTAATCACACACTCTCACTCATTTAGAATTCACTCCACACACACCGTCACCCATTTGTTTATAAATACATCATTTCATCTTAGAAAGATAAAATAATCACAAACAAACACCCCAAACGACAAAAAGCTTTAAGAGGTTGCTTAAGTACATATAGTACACCTTCACTTCATCAGCTTACGAGCCCCGGGTTGACAAATTAATGATATCAATTTAGGAATACTAAATTGACCAAACATAGAGACTTCTCTAACTTGCATACCAGTTCTTTCTTACCCTTCACCACAAAACCTTCAGGTTGCTTCATGTAGATCTCCTCTTCGAGATCCCTGTGAAGAAATGTTGTCTTCACATCCATTTGATCTACCTCAAAATCAAAAGTAGTAGCAATAGATAAAAGTAATCTAATAGAAGCTACCTTGGCAACAAGAGAAAAAATATCACCAAAATCAATTCCCGGCACTTAGGAATAACCTTTTGCTACCAACCAAGCTTTGTATTTCTCTGCCTTTCCTTCTACATTTGTCTTCTTCTTGAACACCCATTTGCTACCAACCAAGCTTTGTATTTCTCTGCCTTTCCTTCTGCATTTGTCTTCTTCTTGAACACCCATTTGCTACCAATGGGTTTCCTTCCAGCCGGCAACTCCACCAGAACCGAAGCCTCATTTTTGTGAAAAGATGTAATTTCATCAACCATGGCCTCTTTCCAGAGTTTTCCATCCTCTGAATATACTACTTCCTTCACAATTCTGGGATCATCATCAGTAATAGATAAAGAAAAAATTTGAACAGAAAGCAGATGGACTATATTTTTCTGGGTGCCTTCTTCTCGAACTGATCTTCTCACACTCGGAGTTTGTGGCTCTTCATCTTTCGATTCCTCCTCTGCTGTAGAGTCTGATTCTTCCTCCTTTAGCTCAAACTCTATCTTCTCAGGTTCCTTTGATGGGACTTCATGTTTAATAACATCTTTCACCTCTCTGAACACCACATCTCGGCTGTACACACATCCTTTAAACCATCCTTATACCCAATAAAGATGCACTTTTCAGATTTACTATCCAACTTGGTTCTTTTCTCCTTTGGAACATGTACATATGCATCACATCCAAATACCCTCAAATTTGAAAGAGAGGGTTTCTTACCAGTCCATACCTCTTATGGAGTCTTATCCTCCAATGCTGATGAAGGTGATCTATTGACCAGGTAACATGTTGTCTCCATCACCTCCTCCCAAAATTCCTTTCTTAACATGACACCACTGACCATGATTCTTGCCCTTTCCATCAACGTCTTGTTCATTCTTTCTGCAACTCCATTTTGCTCAGGTGTGTATGGAGTAGTCTTCTGTCGTTCTATACCACACTTCTCACAAAATTCTTCAAATTCCTTGCTGCAAAACTCTCCACCGTTATCTAAACTCAACACCTTTGTCTTCTTCTCTATTTGGTTTTCCACCAGGGGCTTCTTTAAACCTATCAAATACTTTAGATTTATTCTTAAGGAAATAGATCCATGTATTCCTTGACAAGTCATCTATAAATGATACATAGTACACAAGCTTACCCAACAATGGAACCTTCATAGGTCCAAACACATCATTGTGCACAAGCTCTAATATTTGTTTCGCCCTCTTACCACCAGAGGGGAAATTTACCCGATTCTGCTTCCATATACAGAATTTTCACAGAAATCAAAATCCAGAGAGCTATTACTCATACCTTCTACCATATCTTCACCATGAAGTATTAAAAGGCCCTTCTCTCCAATATGTCCAAGCCTTTGATGCCACCACATGGTCTTCTCTCCAGAGACCACTATATTTTTTGTTCCACTTTCAAGAACCACATAATTGTTGCACCCATCAACAACAATGCTACCTTGCAGCTTGTACAGAGTTCCAATCCGAACTCCCTGCATCAAAACTAGTGCTCCCCAAACCATCTTGCAGGTATCCTTCTCGAACACTGTTTTTACACCTACATCATCTAGCTTGCTTACAGAAATCAGATTTCTGTCCAATGCAAGAATATGCAGAACACCCGAAAGTCTTCTAACCCTTCCACCTTGCAACTTCAACTTTACGTTTCTGTGACCAACAATTCTATCATTCCTATCATCCCCTAAGAAGACATCACCACCATCGTATTTCTCATACTCGCAGAACCACTCTTTGTGGGGAGTGAAGTGAAAGGATGCACCTGAGTCAATCAACCATGCCTCATGATCTACATGTGTACTTGAAGAACCCAAGTACACATCCCCACCTTCATCTGAGGTGGTTTTCGCCTCTGCAGAAGGAGCATCATCAGATCCCTTTCCTTTTCAGGAGCTTTAGATTTACACTCCCTTCTGAAATGCCCTTCCTTTCCGCATTTCCAGCACACCACCTTTGTAGGTTTTCCTGGAGATTTAGATCTCCCTCTAGATTTAGATCTCCCACTCGATGACTTTATTTTGTTTCTGTTCTGGGACCGTCCTCATACAAACAAGGCATCACCATTCTGGTTGTCCATATTTTTCCGTCTCATCTCCTCCATCGGCAAGGCTGAGACTATTTCATCAAACTGCAAAGCAGTTGCATTGCTACCTATTGCAATAACCAGACTATCCCATGAATCTGGTAGAGAACATAACAAACTGATGCACTTATCTTCATCTAAAATTTTAATATCAACAGATGATAACTGACTTACCACAATATTAAACGAATTCAGATGCTCTGCCACTGAGTCTCCATCTTTCATCCTTGGGTTATACAGCTTTTTCCGCAGGAACAATTTATTCACCAGAGACTTAGATTGGTACAAAGTCCCTGACTTGTCCCACAAAGCCTTCACCGTAGCTTCCCTTGATACATTCAAGAATACTGAATCTAAGACACACAATCATATTGTGCACTTTTCCTTCTGATCCAAATTCTTCCATTCTTCATCGGTCACTCCCATTGGTTTAGTACCCAGATCTACCGCGATCCACTGATCTTTATCCACCAACAGATCCTCCATATTGGGTTTCCACAACTCAAAAATCTGACCATTGAACTTCTCAATCTCTATATTTCCACTGCTCGCCATCTTCTTTCACCACCAGAATCAATATTACAGATCTCCCACTGAACAGGGTCTACCACAGGCCCGAGCGAAACCCCTCAGCAACAAAGGCGTCCCCTTGAAGCCAAAACAACTTTGATACCAAATGTAGGTTTTAACCCCGTACATAAATTAACAGCATACGAACTCTAAATCACAGAAAAATAAAAAATGCGAGAGAATACCACATAAAAACACATATGCACAGAGATTTTCCCCTGGATCCCAAAACCGGGACTACGAGCTTGATTTTTCATTATATTCCTTTCAATGTTACAATACATATTTATACATGTCGAAGCATCCAATACCATGGACCGAAAAACCATCACGTCCAATACCATGGAGCAAAAAACCATCGCATCCAATACCATGGACCGAAAACCATCGCGTCCAAAAAACATGTGAGAAAATCATGCACAAAACCATAGGTCGGTCTGCCCAACCTAACATAGTGTCCAAAACCAAAATTTTCTGGGGCGCTGCCCCGGACCCCATAAAGTGGGGTTATGGGTACCCGTCAAACCCCTTGGTAACTATGTGGAAAGAATATAACACAACCCAAAACTTCGGTCGAAGTTGTTGTCAAACAACTAGGTTGATCAGTAGCCTTGTTGTTCGATAGCTGTGGATTCCCATAATATTTATTCCTTGTCGATATCAAAGCATCATTTTGCTGTTTCAAAATGGAAAACATGAGCACTTGGGTTGGGGAAGCATTGTCAGTAGCAACCAGATTGGTTCCTAGATTTGGAAACAGATCAGTCAATACCGCTGAGGTTTTTGAATTCTTTAAGAGTTTCCTAAGCTCAGCTTTATGTGGATAGTCTTTCGTCCAATGATCCTCATCGCATATAAAGCATGGATGATTTGGTTTCCTTTCTCCATAAGGGTTTGCAAAAGATTTTTAGGAGATGACTCCTCTTGTTTCTTTTTTTCCCTTTATTTTTCTTCTTTCCTCCTAGTTGCTTTGGTTCTTTGCCTTTGCCAGTCGACACTGCATTTACCTCTGAGGCGAGACGTTCTTCATTTACATTTTGACTAGAAACTGTATGAGCTTTCTTTGATGCAGCCTTTACGGTTTTTGTGCTAGTCGTACCTATCACACCATCGTCATCATGAGAGTCTTTGTTTGATTTAGGGGGAGGAGGAATGGAAAATTTTGGTCTAGGAGCATCATGGATTTTGTCATAGAGCATGCCAGACTGAGTATAGATCAAGTCTAGATATTGTGCATGAGCAATGACTTGCTCTTCAGTGAAGAATCCTCCCTTTGCCACATCTTCTGTGATAGAAGGTAACAATGACTTAATAAACCTTTCAGCTAACAGCTGATCAGGAACATATGTTTTTACCATTCTATAACGACGCCGCCACTCATGGATATGATCATATATGTGAGTGGCTATCATCTGTTGGAAATTGGTAAGAAGCTTTGTTCCTATTTCATATGTTATTGGTAACTAAAAATGGGTTAAAAAGGTTGTGGCAAGGGTGCTGAATTTATCAAATGAAGCTCTAGGCAATTAAATGTACCATTTTGCTGTTGGACCAGTTAACATTTGCTAAAAGAGGTGAAGCCTAATCAAATCATCATTGAGAGTGTTGGATGAACACCATAGATGAAAGGTCATCACATGATTCGACAAGTTTACACCCGGATTTCCATTAAATTTAGGAATATCTGATGGTAGTTTATGAGGAATTGCTAGCCACCAAGGGGCATAAGAAATTGGATCATTTGTTAGCCCATTTAGATTTGGTAAATCTAAAGTTGCCACGAAGGGAAACTGTTGATTCAGGTTTCATGAAGCATACCCAGGATAAGATGGGATTGCTTGAGCAGTGGGTCTTTGCATACCAGCATAGTGCATTTTATGCTGATAACTTTGGTAAGCTTGATGGGCATAACCACTATGAAATGATTGATGTTGAACGTTTTGAATATATGGCTGCCCATTACTTCTAAAGATTTGTTGCTCAGATCCTTGGTAAACTTGTTGGAATTTCGATTGTTGATATTGCATCAACCATGGTTGTGGAACGATTTGCTGTTGTCCAATACTAGCTATTTGACCAAGATGAGGGGTAGTAGTACCTATTTGAACTTGGGTTTCTCTGGTTAGGGAGCCACTAATCGGTGATTGCGGCTATGTCGTGGAGAAAGGAGGTTGTTGTATTACGACCTGGGAAACTTGAGATTGGCATACAACAAGAAACTCTTGTACTTGCGACACTATCACAATGGCCGGTGTAGTGGGGATATTTGACACAGGTAGGCTTTGTTGCATTGAGTATGCAACTCTTGGTTGTTGAGGCAGTATTGGCACCCAACCGTTGGATGTAATTCCAGCATGACCCGAATTCTGTTGCAAACTCCCATATGGTTGTTCTCTCGGAGGAAACAATGAAAGGGAACACTACCCCCCATATGGTGGCAATCTAGTGCTTAAAGGAATGATTTACCTTTGGGGATAGGACTGCCCAAATTGATACTGTTGCGAAGGATCAATTTGTTGAGACTCAACATAAGCGATTCTGGATATTATTCTGGACAAACAAACGAGAATAGACCATACTGTCGAAACAGTCCCTGGATGGACTCCATCTAGCGGTTGAGAGATAGTTGGGACAGATGGTACATCAGTGAACATTGTTGGAGTAGTAGCAGGAGGTTCTATTGCTGCTGAGTTAGATGACACAATCCTAGATGTTAACGGTTGTTCAGACATATCTAGTCTATCCAAAGGATTTCCTAGTGATTCTAAAAGAACTTGTGATGAAGGAAGACTAACTTTTGATGAAGAAGGATATAAGGTGCTCCTGGCTCCAAAATGCAATGGAGTACTAGATGGAGGATCCTCCACAATCTCTTCTATAGCAATCAATCCAGGTGGGAGAGGTAGCCTGTTAGGTCCATAAAATATTTCTGGTGCCGAAGAAGGTATAGACTCTGTACCAACAGTTGTTGGAGGGGTAACACCTTCTGAATCAGCTGTAGATGGAGCCGATTCAGGAATAGAAGCATTTACCATTAACTAGGATTAGTTCTGATGTCCTCTTGTGGCCACAGAACTTCTTCTGTAAAGGCAGGGGTACTAGAGATGGTTGGAGTAACCAGAGTCCCTGAGGATGTTGGAGCACAAGTTCCAAGCAAACCAGGGGACTTTAATCTGGTTAACTGAGTTTGCTTTGTCAAGAATAGTTTCGTTTCCAGAGTCAAAGACAGTTGACTCATTAATTAGTGTGAACGATGGGGTTTCGATTGAATTTCTTCCACGATTGAGGATTACTTGATCAACTCAAAATAAATGGGGAAAGGTGATTTCGAATTTAATGAATTTTAGACACTTTGACACAAGTTTCTTTTTCAATTTTTAAGAGTCAAGAAAAAGCTAAATATGACTCTAGTCGCCTTCAATTTTTAATGAGCTTGAAGTGACAAGTGCTCAGATGGACCTTTTCCTTTAAGGAGTCTGAAAATGAATGAAAGAGACTACTCTGGAAATCTAGATAGAGGGATTACCAAACCAATCGCAAAACTGCAAAATACTTTTTACGGTACGGCAATATATCTTCCTGAATGCTGTGTTCAGTGCCTTGTGATCGATAGGGCATGAGAAACGGCTTCCTAAGGTAAATGATATATCCTATTGTGGTCTCCCAATATATACTCGACGGTACATGGGAGAACAAGTCTGTACTGGCACTTGTCATCTCAAAGAGGAGGAATCACCCAACCTACGATGAAAGAGATAGTTACCAGGTTTTACGACGTCAAAATACGTCTCTAGCCTAGACTTCTAAATGTTGTGCGTTAGGTTCCAAAGAGTTTTTATGTTCATTGAATTTATTTTACAGTTGATCTTTCTTAAGAAGTTTGCCTTTCAGGTTCACCGTGTGATGTAGATATACAATTACTAAAATGCAATCTAAGATGATAAACAATCGTTTAATCTTCTTTTTGCAATGAAAATCCTAGCTACTAAGGAAAGAGAAGCGGGATTATTTCAACATAGAGCAGAGAGCACACACTAGATGCACTGTCCTAAATCAAAATCAACAAGCAGTCTAAATGCAAATGCACATGCATGTATTTGTTTTCGCTTTCTTAATGTGTGAATGACAAAAATAATGCTAAGTACAAATCTGAATCGTTTCAAGCGACAGTACTAGCGATTTTATTTTCAAAAGATGAAAGGAAGATAATGACGACAGTTTGCGATTTTGAATTGAAAACTGCTTTCGACACTTGAAAAACTATTAATTCAAATCAAATACAAGAGTAACAATGTAAGCGACCATCAAGAATATTAGGATTCTTTTCTTTGACTGAAAATGACACTTGCGACACTTCCAAATCAAAAGACGACAATTTGATTATGCTACTTATTTGTAAAGGAGAACCGTAAATGGCGAACAATACATAAAAGCATTTATAGTTCTTTGTACCATGGAGGATGAATCATGCAAAGGAAGGGAGTTTCCACAGTGGTATACTAATCACAGACAACAAAACTCCTGAATAAAGCTGAAGAGAGTGAACAAAAACCAAAATCTGGAAGTAAAAGAGGTGTTATCTGATCATCACACCTGTAACATAGGGAAAGAGCGAGGCATCTCACCTACTGCACACCGGGGGTGCAATGCATCTAGATTCCCAAGAGGAGAAGGTGCGATGGTCTAGGGATGAGACTTCGACTTGGTTCTTGGTCACAGTTTGTAGCTTAGTTTAGGGATTTAGGGTGAGCTAATGATAGTCAGTAAATGAAAAACATAGGGGTTGATCTAATGAGGCTACTTGAGCCACCACCAGGGAAATTAGGATGTTTGAAAATCAATTGTCCAGTTTATAAACAAAACCAGGAGATAGACTGAAGCAACATTGATCTTGCACTTGCATAGCAAATGCAGTTCAAAGGCTAGCTGGCTTGACTTCAGGCTCCATCTGTAAGTTTATAAAGAAAACAAATATAGACAAGAAAACAAGCTATGTGCTCCCCAACGGAGTCACCATTTTGTTATCGGGAAATCTAGTGTCTATGTAGAGCTGCTAGTCCCACTAAGACGGGTAGCTATCTTAGAAAAAAACAGATTAAAGTTACTTTTGTTTTACTTTAAGAGAAGTAGATAGGAGAGGAGCAAAGAATACCAACCCCAATATTTCGCTTGGTTCTCTGCTTGTTCCTTCTCCCCTCTGGTAGATATTTTCCGCTCTTTCCTTGACTGCTCCACTTCAAAGAGTACCTATAAAGTTAGAGCAACATAATACCTTCAAAGGGCAGAGATCTACAATCATAAAAAATATAGGACCAGATATATATTGACCACACAAATGCATATATTATCAGACATACAAGAATGTGGAGGAAAGCTTGAATAACTTTATTGATATAAAGATCAGAAGAGAGGATTACAACCCATTGATCTGACCCAGCACCATCCTCCCAGCATGAAAGCCCTTCTTCACCTCATGAAAAGCTTAGATCACCCAACACTACGATATTCCACCAGGAAACCAACAACACTTCCTTACAAGATATGAGATTCCAGCCTCTGGATCTCTGGGATGAGGGATCCATATATAGATGATTGCAGGGGTGAGTCAACTTCTGGGATTTTGATTAGTATCATCTCTCTGATAGTTCTTGATTCCGCTTGGAGATTCATGATCTCTTACTCATCCCTGGGCGAATTAAGAGAGGCAAGTGTCACAGGAGAAGTTTCTGCAAGATTCCATGATCATCCACCTTGCAAACTGTCTTTGCCATTTCTCTACTCTCACCCATCACACCCTACAGAAGGGATTTTTAGTATGCATCACACTTTTTTCATGTGGCAAGTGAGATGCATTTCACCCTCTGCACTGATCAGTCTGTATGGTCCAGTTTTGACCAGTTCTGAGCAGTTTTCTGTGGAGAACTTCTGGAAGATGATGTAATCAGCTGACCTTGTTCCTTTAGGGTATGAAACAACACTTTTATGGACTCAAAATCCCTTGGTTTATGGAAATATATGATTGGGGTTGTAGTGCCCAAATATGTCTATAATAGGAGGTGGATACATACTAGAGTTCAATATTTTCAATGGTAAATGTTCTCAAGCAATACTTGACTGCTTCACGGTAATTGTTTGTTCAGTATTTCATATTTTGATCAGTGGCAATTATTGTCTTGTTCAAAAGTTTGGGTCTTTTGGTTCCTTGCATACGATGTTCCTTGTTACCAATAGCTAAGACACATTGGAGATGCCATTCAGGCTCATTTCCAAAGTAAGGATGCTCTTTCCAAGAAATCATGAATGCAATAAAATATCCAATGCTTCAACAATTTTGGTTCTCATTTTCATATGTTGTGAGGCTTCCTAAATATTCAATATTTGTGTTTTCTCCCATCTTTAACATTTTATAACTTAGGTTTTTTTATCATGCTACCATGGTTTAGCTCAATTTCTGGTTACAACCTATCAAATTTGGAGCACTTAGTAGGAGATGCATAAGTTGCACATGTTGTGCAAAATATGTGGAAGTGCAAGTGTTTTTTCCACATCTTCCTTCCTCTTTACATATTTGATGCTTTTCACATTTCTTTGACACATTTCCATATGACACAATGCTTATTACAGACTTTACTAAATTTTTCTAATGGGATTAATCTTTCAACTAAACTTGATTTAAGGGTAACTACCCTTGAGAAAATCGATAGTACATTGCATATTTCCAAACAAAGATGGGATACTATTAATAGATAAGAGATAAATAAATATGCAATGATTGGAAAAATCTAGATGTATCTTTGGATTTTTTCAAAATTGTGTGTCAGGTTATTCGAAAATCAAATTGACGATGTCATAGTAGTGGGGTCCAGTCAAGTGATCAAGCTGCTTTGTAGTAGAAGTAATTGACCATGTCTCTACACAATTTTTATTTGCAGTTGTCATTACATCCTTTTGGATTGAGAGTTATTATT
Source organism: Pinus taeda (assembly GCA_000404065.3). Taxonomy (NCBI): domain Eukaryota; kingdom Viridiplantae; phylum Streptophyta; class Pinopsida; order Pinales; family Pinaceae; genus Pinus; species Pinus taeda. The sequence goes on along the minus strand of APFE030869043.1, from coordinate 30,216 downwards.
GACAACTTGTAAACTAATTTTCACCATGAAAAAGAATTCATATCTACTTTACATCTGAAACTTCTGTCACTTAGGACATGTATATTGACGACATTAAACAAGGAGGAAGATGTATCGTAAATGGACAAGATGGTTTGGGAATTTGATATTTATTTGTACTACTTTCCATAAATTCTATCTTTGGTATCTTCAATTACTATTTATTTAAAATGTATTTTATAATAGATTTCACAATTGCAATATGAAGAATTGATGATTATATAAGGAACATAAAAATGGTGTAGTTAATTGACATTGAGAACATTATTGATTAAGAGAGTATTTCTAGGTACAAAACATAAATGGATAAAAAAAGGAAGGAAATAAGCTATTTTCACTAATACGAACAACTCACGTGCTCATATAAATGATAAATTTCACTGTTCAACTACGTATGCGTGTTATGTGAATCCTCCAATGGAAGGGAAGAAAAAAAAAAAGATTCTGACTAGTGGATTAGTGAATGTTGCATGTGTTCCAGAAGTCTTTGATTTCAAAGAAATTGTTCATTCATGCATAATTTTTTTTGATTCTAGAACAAGAAAAATTATCCTACTAGTTAAAAATATTTCTTCAAATCTTAATGCACTTAGATGGATGTTCAAGCTACTGAAATCTAATAAGTACTTAAGATTGTGAAAAGTATATAGTTTCCTGAAGTCACATGCCAGTGAGTCTAACATTATTGGAGAGTTCATTTCCCCAACTTCTCAGGTTCCTTTTGATATTTATTTCCTAGATATATTTTTGTTTAAACAACTGTTTAAGGACTTTTCCATAGAAAATTTTAGGGAGAAAATTTCTCCCATGGGTGAAATTAGGGGGTTTTTTATTTTGGTTGGGCGAATATTTTTCAAAGAAAGGTTTGAATATGGATTTACTAATATTTATTTAAATAAAATTAGTTTTAAAAGCAATAGCCCATAGAAATTTGACAGGGGAGAGTTGAAAAATCTAGTTTGCCTTGTTAAAGTCAAAGTAGACACCCCCATTCACACTATTTTTTTTGTAATGGTAATTATCATGATATATTTCACCTCAATTTTATGAAAATACATATTATTTAGAGTTATTTCACATTATGGAATTGATTTTCCCTTTATTTTTGTTTTTTTCATGCCCAATATTTGTTTAAATGTAGTTATTTATTGAAAAAATTAGCAAAGACTTCACCCTAGTTTTATTAAAATATAGATTATTTAGAGTTATTTCACATTATACAATTCATTTTCACTCTATTTTTTTTTTCATGCCTAAGATTTGTTTAAATGTAGTTATTTATGGTAAAAATAAGCCAAGACTTCAACATAATTTTATGAGAATATAGATTATTTAGAGTTATTTCAAATTATAGAATTCACTTTCACTCTATTCTATTTTTTCATGCTCCAAATTTGATTAAATGTATTTTTTTTATGGTAAAATTTAGGGCACTTCATGGAATCTAGGTTTTTATAAGAGAGAAGTTACGTCATTATTTAAAGGACCATGGTAAAGAAGGTTGAGCCAAAAGATAGATTAGTTTTCCAATTCTTTGTGGTTTATTGAACATCTAGCCAGCACATGGTTATTCAAGCTTCAAAATTTTAATTTGGTAAAGAACCCACATCCATGTTTCTTTCAAATGAAGAATGAATGTGATTATTAAAATTTTAGATTGTGAAAAAATATTTTCAGCTAAATTGTCATGATTTTTTCTTATTCTAAAACTTTATATAAATACTAGGCACTACACCATATTTTTTATGTCGAGAAGAAGATCAAGTTAAGCCTTGACCAATATTGTGGGCTTAATATTGTTGAATGATTAATCTATTTTGACTAGTAACAATATATAAATACATGTGTTGACACAAATATAACCATATATTTTATATCTGGCCTATTAAGAATTCAATATGGCAGTAAGTATGTTAATTCTCTTAACTTGATAATTGTTTGTGTTACCTTTCTCGTGATTAGCCTTGTTCGTTATTATTACAGTGTGAGATACATCAAACAACTACCAAACCAATAAGAATGATGACACAATATATAGGCTGCAATCCAATGCCAAAACCCCTTCCCTTGAGGGGAAAAATCTTAAATCTCTTCTCTTCTTATAGATTCTTCAATTGACGAATACCATGACCTAGTGACTTGGACAAATACTATCCAAGATTAAGATCAACTTAGCCTCCAACTGCAATGGCTTCGAACTTCCACTGTAGATCTAAAATTTTGTCTTGGTAACTGCCTGCAACTACTGCTGCTCCTCTTAGAGACTTTGATCTCTCTCGAATAGCCTTCTCTTCCATTCACTTTCCTTTCGTTCTTTCTTTTCTTCAAGATCAAACAAGAGATAGTCCCAATGTAGAAACCTTAACTTTGACTTTCACAAGAGAGATAGAACTAGCCCGAACACTTTGAATTCTTCGACTTCCTCTTCGTACCCTTCTTCTTCGACTTCTCTTCTTCCTCTTCTATGCATAGAGTAAGGTGAGGGAGTGTGTCTAGTGAAGGACAAGTTCATCTCTTTATATAGGCTCTTCGAAGGGTATATATGGCTCTTGATGTAGGCCGACTTGATATCTTCTTACATTGACTTGATCTTGGAGGTATTTCAACTCTTTAAGGATAAAATAAATGTAGGTTTTAACCCCGTATAGAAATTACATGCATACGAATTATAAAACACAGGAAATAAACAATGCGAGAGCATAATACATAAAACACATATACACAAAGATTTCCCTTGGATCCCAAAACTGGGACTACCAACTTGATTTTTCATTCTGTTCCTTTCAATGTTACAATACATATTTAAACATGCCGAAGCATCCAATACCATGGGCCAAACACCATTGCGTCCAAAAACCATGTGCGAAAAATCATGCACAAAATGATAGGTAGGTTTGCCAAACCTAATATAGGGTCCAAAAACAAAATTTTCTAGGGCGCTGTCCCAGACCCCATAGAGGGGGTTACCTACACCCCTCAAACCCCCTATGACTCCCCCCCGCTATGTAATCGGCACAACGAAGGGGAGGCTCCATCCCCCTTCTAACCCCCCGTTTAACTACATGGGCTAGTCATGGAAAGAATATAACACAACCCAATAATAAATTTTATTTTACAAGATACAATGTGCCCATAGTGTCTTCAATATATGACAATGACCCTTTAACCTAAGATAAACCCTAGAAGCACTCAATGGGTGCTCGTTCTATAAAATAAAAGAACTTGAGCATGAAACCCATGCTCAAATAATAATTTCTTTTTCATTTTATTATTTATAAGAGTATATTTCATACTTATGAAGACCAAACCTAGCTACACATTTTTTGAACATGCCCCTCCCTAGACACTAACCTAAGATGATCTATTCTCTATTTTCTTTGTCCTACGAGCTTGAATTCAAGCGTCCATTTTTTGTAGTTGCCACATTGGTACATGCAATCTTTTAGAATGGTTGTGCACTCATAAATAATGTATAATTTGATTTTGAACATGATATTTAATTTTAAAATTCATTTTCTTTATAATATTTATTAATAGATATTTTTCATATCATTTAGTTTTTTAATATATACAAAACAAATCATATTTAATTTTAAAACATTAAATATCAAGTTGTAGAGAAACAATTATTTATTCTTACAAGTGTATGCTTCTTCTTCGAACTAAGCCACATACAATTTCTCTGAATTTATGAGAAATTTCAAGAATTAAACCACATCATATCTATTATCCTAACTGTGTGAGGGTAAAATGAGAGAATAGTATAAAACTAGATAGTTTTTAACAAAAATGACGAAATGCTAAAAAAATTTAAAGATAAACAACGCCTAAATAAAATTTAAGCCACATAAAATTTCCTTGAGTTTATGAGAAATTTCAAGAATTAAACCACATCACATCTATTATCTCAACTACTGTGAAAGTAAAATAAGAAATTAATATAATAGTAAATAGTTTTTAACAAAAATGAGGAAAAGGTAAAAAATATTAATGCTAAACAATGACTGAAGATCAATTAAAACGAAACATATCATAGAACAACAAGCCTTGGTAATGAAAAATCCTCATTGATTATGTTCCAAATGACTCTTTCAATGCAAGAAGTGTCAGAAATCCCTTGTACAATTAACCTTTCATACTATCAAATTTTATCTCATTTATATTCACCATGGCATCTTGCAATAGGAAATCTATAATGACATCCATTAAGTATTAGCTATATTGCTAAAACAAAAATTTATTTATTATATAAATATATCATTTATATATACATAACTATATTTTCATTTAACTCTACCAAAAAAAAATTAGGTTTTCCTGACCTTGGCTTGTAATTGGTATTTGTATTTTCATGTTGGTGATTTATGAACTGTCTTTCTTGAGGTCTTGAGTTCGGTCGTGAGTTCATAGAATTGTTTATTTTCTTTGGCTTTGATTTCATTTCTTCTCTTTATCAGTGAATTTGAGTGAATTTGCAAGTTTGCTTGGTTTGAAAGAATTATGTGCTTTCTGGGCCCTATATTATTTAGGGGTCGCTCATTATTCATATGGTTGGGGATTTATCAAGAAAATAATTTAGTATTTTATCTATCATTAACTTTGTGCACTAGATAACGCATCCTTGTTTGAATACAAAAACCTTGAGAAACGTTAAAATAATAAAAGATAATTTATGATAAGATAAATTGAAAATATTGTCTTAAATTTTACTATTTTCCATGTATAATGTGTTTTGTTGGTATGTACCACTAACATTTTCTGTATGGATATTTCCCTTCTATCTAGACACTACAAGCCATCCACACTTCATAATATAACAGGAGTGACATTCAATTTATGACCATTCTTCTCACCATGTGTAATAACCAGTGCTTAGCACCTGAATGTTCCATGAATTTAATTTTTGTGCCACCATATGTTCTTTTTTACCATCTAGTACAACACTCTCTTAGGGATGATGGAACTAATTTTTCATATGCTCTTTTTTAACTATACAAAAACTCTCTCAAGGATTATGAAATTAATTTTCCATATGTTCTTTCGTTATTATTAGTACAAAAACTCTTTAGAGGAGAATTTTTTTTTTCTATGATATGATTTATTTTCTTTCATTGTTTCAATAAACTGAGTAAATTATAACCTTATACAATTTAAGATAGGAAATTTCAAACATTTAAGGATCACTATTTTGTAAAATTATACATAAATTTCTTATAATGATCACTGTTACACAACATTTTGTCACTGTCCCTATACTCTTTATTCCTTGATCCTGGAGGACCTCTACAGTGAACCTCGCGTGCTTTGGCTTCATGAAGAAACTGCCATTGTGTCCCTTTTCGTGAGCAGATAAATTCCCTTTTGCACCATTTCCCATAAAACTTCTATTTTGCCGAGTTTACAAGACCGACGCTAATGGCCTTTGTCCCCCCCATGCCGATGTGCAAAGATCACCACTACTCCTCATGCAGACTAGAGTGACAAAGCTTTGTTCCAATTGTGCCGGTCCTATTATGGAAAGTTTTGTAAATTAGAAGTCGAAGCTTTCAACTCTAGAAGCTTCGTAATGGAAGTCTGGTAATTTTTTTTGCCAGATAGGGTCGAGGATGACAATTTGGACTCCATTCCCCTATAATGATGGAACTACCACAAGGGATCAGTCCTTATCCCATGAGAAGAGGATCCATCTTCCATCCATATTTCCTATATAACATCTTGGTTGAGTGTTGATGTTATTTTGGTTTGGAGTAGATAACAAGTTATTACTGGCGGTAGCTATCTAGTTATGTGAGGGAGAAGTGTGATTTGGATTGGAATGAAGCGTAAAGGGAAGAGACTTAAAACTATTGTTGATTGAGGCCATCATGAATGCTAGTAGAAGTGTGTGGGAACCTGGTCTTGTTAGATGAAGACTGCACTGTCAAGACGAATGGTTGTAATCTATCTTTGATATTAATATATGCAACTATCGATTGATTTCCTACATGTTTTGTAATATTAAATATTCATGGCTTAATGTTTCTTCACTTGTTAAGTAGGTTGAACTACAATTTGTTTATTATTATGTTTGTTGTCTATTGTTGTTCACTTGTTTCAGGAGCTTGAAGAAGGAAGCAAGAGTTTGCTGAAGTGAGCAAGCGAGGACATCATCAAGAAGGATAAACATGCCATCTTGATTGATTCTAACCTAAGGAAATCTTCCATAAATGTATCTGTTGTGGCTAGACCCATTATCGGGCAAGATGAGTTCATTAGTGTTCGCATTTATAAATTTACTTACCACAAATTGGACTGGGGATCACAATCCTTTTGTTTGTCTTGGATTTCATTATTTCATGAGAACATTTTCTAGTTCCACATTTTCCCTTTCGTTATGTTTCTTTTCTCGTGCTTACTCATTTGAATCTAAAATTCATAGTAGTAGATCTGGTCCATGTTTCAATATTTTTTTCCTTAGTTACCTTGATCAACATGCTTAATCCACTGACAATCACACCGACCAGTGCGAGCTTCTGAGAAATAGTCACACCGACCAGCCTCTGGTGCTTGTTGTTAGTTAGGTAGTCACGCTGACCAACCTCTGGTGCTTGTTGTTAGTTAGGCAGTCACGCCAATGCCTATAAGTGAAGATTAGGGCTTGACCCCAATCTTGGCTAGTGTGTTATTCTCTTGTAGTTTTTAACCTTGTAATCCCTTTTAACCATTTTCTCCTTGATTAGAAAGCTACTTTTCATTTGGTTTTGTTTGCTTGTTGGCTTATCATCTTTCTATTTGATTGATTGAGTCATTGAGTGGCCAATGACACTAGGGCATCTAGTTGGTCATCCATTCAACAATTTGTGAACTCACTAAGTCGAGTTGTAGGTGTGATTACTCTTTGCATTTTGCTTTTGGTCCTATTTATGACTTTGACCTCTTTTTGCACAAGTTTGAAAAAGTTTCATTTTCTTTCCTAAATGTTTCTTTTCTGACATAGATTACATTGTTGGTCTTGTGTTTGGTAAAGTCAGTGTTTCATTGATCTGAGTGAACTTCTCTTTTCATGTTTTCATCTACTTGAAGAGCTTATTGTCTCAAGAACATTTTCACTGAAAGATTGTATGTGAAAAGTTTATTTCATTTTTTCATGAGAAAGTATGAAATTCTAGCTTGTTGCATCATTATGTTATGAGAACTTGCATCTTTAAAAGACTAGAATTGCATTAGCATTTGAAAAAGGAAGATAAATTTTCAATTTTGAAAGGAATAATAGATAAGTGCTTGTCAGGAAATTAAGAATTGGAATGTATTTTTCATTAGTTTATTTTTTGAAAAAGTAAGGTAGTGAAAGATCATTTTGTTTTTAGTTTTTCTTGATTGTTTGCATTTGATTGAGTAGTTTCTACTCTCTCAAGTGTAGGAATTTCATCGAATTGAAAGTGTCTTGTCTCATTTAGTTGCATTTAAGGTTTTTCGAGTAGCATCACTAAGACGTGAAAATTGAAACATAACTCAAGATCAACTTTAAAATGAATTCAATTAACCTAAGGAGCATTTGAAATTAATGATCATATCTAGAAGGTCTAGGCTAAAAACATGTTCTGGTGTCTTTAAACCTAGCTATTATCGTTAGATACAACATTAGACAATGCTAGTACAGATTTGTGCTCCCTATTCTATCGAGTATATAATGGGAGGTCCCACTAGGTTGTAATCCTTTTATCCTTAGGAAGCCAAGTCGGCCGCCTTGCAAACATGATATGCCGAACATAGCATTCAGGGAGATTTCCTACTCGAACTTCTTGGTTCACTAGGAGATATTCTGTAGTTGATGATTGCCTCATAATCCTATTTACATAAATCATCTAGAGTAGTCATTTGATATTTTTGACTCATTAAACTTAAGAGATCATTTGAGAACTTGGCCTTTCGAGCTCATTTCCAATTGAAAGTGATAGAGTCATCTTTTTTTCTTTCTCAACTCTTAAAAAATGAAAGAGCATCAGGCTTTTATGTGTCTTAATAATTGATTGCCCATGATCCAAAACACCATGTTAGTCTTTTTGAGACCAATTCACGAGTTTCCTTACAAGAAAATTTTAAAGCCTTGAAGCTCTTTTTTTCATGGACTAAGACAAGGTCATCGTGGTTGAACCATCTAGTTCACCCAATTTGTCAGAGGAGCCGTTTCTGAAGTTACCAGAGTCACTCGAAGACCAAAATGTTGAACTCGAAATTGTTTTGAGTGTTCAAACATTGTCATCTCATCCTCCGCCTACTTTCAATACTGGGTCATCTGTTGATCTTGGCTTGGAATCTCCAGACAATCCCGTTCAAACTCTAGCGAACTCGCCAGCCACTAACGATCAGCTTGGACTAGTTATTTACCCTATGAACCATCTGTTGGACCCTGTTGAGATATCACCAAAGCGTCCTTACAGTCCGTACGACTAGCCGAGTGTTCATTTGGAACTATCCCCTCATACACATTTGGCCATTCATTGTTGTTTTTTTCAAACATGGAATCTGAAGGCGATGCTCCAGCCACATCTCCGGATGAGTCCAAAGTTTCTACTCCACACACTATTAAGGGGGAAGAATTGCAATTGCAATTTCCTCCTGAGGGTTTTCCTTTTTTGAAAGGTATTTCTGCTAGTTTTCCACCCAACTATTTGTCTTTGGCGCACTTGGTTTTAGGTACACCTAGTGCATCATCACTTTACCATAATCTTGTATGGGCATCAGGCATTAGGCCTACGTTAGGTCCGTTCATTACGAACATGACTTCCCAACATGTTGTCACTTTAGTCTCGATGCAACCCACAATTTCGAATACTCTTGTATCATTAATCCCAATTACTCATCAAGCACAAATGGCAGTTTCAAAGATTGTTTCTGTCAGCCCCTTCGCCCCACTAGTTAGTGGCTAGATTGTGCGACCGCCTAGGTGGTAGAACTTGAATGTTTCTTTGGTGTCAGGTGCCATTAATGTGAGTGGCTCACAAGCTCACATGATTGGTATAAACTAGCCTTCGTCTGATCTTATTTATAACCATGTTGATCCTACTAGATAAAGCAATGTCTAGTACCAACAGGTTCAGAATCCCATTGGTCTATCTGGATCAAACAATGTTTAGTATTAGCAACCCTATGGGGCTCAGATCCAATACCAAAATCTTTACCTTCCATATGGTTCTCAAGGAATGTTTAATCAACCTTACACCCTCCAATATGGGCTATACATCCAACCTCACTATGCCTAGATTCAGTTCAACAATTTCTTGGGCACTATTCAAGTATGCTTGCAACAACAAGGCCAACCTTTGTTACCGCAAGGGTAGCTTTTGTTGCAGCAAGGGCTCTTCGTGCAACAACAAGGGAAATTATCCTGTAGCAAGGTTAATCCTTACAATAGTTGAAGCAAGTCATGCAACAATAGATGCAATATGCTCCGCACACCTCTCAACCCATGTCCTTGCAGGGCCAAGCTTTGCAGGCCAAAGGACAAATTTTGCAACTGCAAGATAAACCCTTGCAACAACAAAACCAACTAGGGCAACAACAACCCTTGTATACATATCAACAAGTTCAACCCTTGCAGGGGTAGGGTTAAGGTCAAGTCCTGCAGTAGTAGACCCAAAATCCTCATGTCCTAGGTCAACAAGTTTAGAATAGTTATAACAAGAGCTTCGACGTAAATCACATGAAAAATACTTTTTTCGATGCGTTTCGAACCAACTAGTGTGGTTCATCGTCAGGACAAGTTGAAGAAACAGATCAGGCCTAGCATGTTAAATAGACTGAGTAGAGACTCCAACGGCTACCTAACGGCTATTTTTGACTCTAGGACCCAGGCCAAGATTATATTTAATCTTATTATTATTTTTATTTAATAATTCTGTTTCTAGAAGTAAGAGAAGTTAGGTACGAATAGAATCCAAAGAGATTTATTTATTTAATTATTAATAATAATAATGGTTATTTTAAAGGTTATTATTAATTAATATTTATTGTTTGAATGATTTCTTATATATAAATAAATATATATTTTATATTCGTTTATTAATATCTTATTTAAGTATATATATGAATATGTTTACGAAATTGTTAACTCTACTAATTATTAATACCATTCTTAAGGGTTAGTTGGAAAATATTTAATTATTAATACAATAATATTAATT
>APFE030869043.1:0-18821 GCA_000404065.3 Pinus taeda | reverse complement strand
AAAGCTATACTTATATCCCTTAGTTTAAATAACTGAAAATAAGTAACTAAATAGAAGCAATTACAAATAACAATAAAAATAAAAATATCAATAAATGTAATACAATTAGCCCCAAGAATATATCATAGTTTGGATACACCAATAATAACATAATGAATTAAATAATTAACTACCAAAACAGGGGAAGGACCCTCATTAGATTAGATTAATACCTTCAATTATATATATCTTTTAATGAGAATAATCACAATTAAATACAGGAGGAACCCAATATATAGGTGAGAACATAAAGTCGCGAGCGATATATATATACTCGAAAAGATTAAACAAAAGCACCCAAGATGTCTAAAGGGGCTGGGGGGGGGGGAAGGAAGAAACCCTAAGACGACAGGGCAGGGATTCAACTTCTACTTACCTTCCAACCATCATCTCTGTTGAGATTATTGGGTCTACGCTCAATTTAAATAGCTTCCCTTAACTTGCGATGATGGAACCGATCCACTCTGGCAATGACTTTGGCCTCCTCTATACAGACATGGTGCTTAGTCTTATCCACGTGCTCAGCTAAGGCTGAGGTCTTAGTTCTACCATGTCTCAGGTCTGCTGCCAAGGGCAACAAGCATATCAACCTTATACCTAAGGATTGTAGGTCTAGAATCCTCTTGTTCAGGGACAATAGGTTCATTAGCCGTATGTTCAAGGACAACAGGTCCCATATCAACAACCTACGCCTGGACAATTCCAAGGTATTCAAGGTCAAAATCCTCTTTAAGGTCAATGTAATCCGCAATGGGGGTGACCTTAGATGCCACAAGGATAAAATCCCCCACTGTGGGGCCAAAATTTTACCAATAGGGATGGGCTCCTCCCTATGGGTCTGCTTATCGACCTCCAATGCCTTTTAACACTCAATTACCTTTCTTTGCTACACTCGAGTTGCCAGATGTATTGTGACTTACGAATGATATGATCCTTCATTCACCGTACTGGCCTCCGGTATTGTCCAAGATACCAAGTGGTTGTCGAAAGTTTGATGGAAAAGATAAAGAAGATCCTCAAGCCCATGTGATGACATATCATCTCTGGTGCTCATCAAACTTGTACATGGATGATTCCATTCATCTTCGTCTTTTCCAATGAACCCTCATGGGTGCTGCATCGAATGGTACATCAAGCTACCTCAAAGTACTTACCATGACTTTAACTCTTTAGCCATGGCTTTCCTTACAAATTTTCAGTTTTCGGTTCGCTATGAAACTGGCACTTCTTTTCTCACATCGCTTAAGCAAGATACTGCGACACACATCTCTGATCACATCCATGAATGGATACATAGATGTTGCCTGACCAAATTTGAGATTCTTGATCAGTTGCTCACTAAGTGGCTTACCAAATCATTTGTATCCGCAATTGCTCGTGATATAGGTATACGGGTGGATGCATCACTGAAGAGTAGGCCATTGCTCGTGCCTAGTACTTAGATCTAGTTTACTCTCAGTCTAGCACTTTATACGAGTTATTACTCAATTCTATGTGGCCATGATCCAATCCCACAACATCAAAGTCACCAGTTGTTCCTCCCGTCAATGGAGTTATTGGTTCAATATCTTAGACCCCTTCTAAAACTTCTTCCAAATAGAAGTCAGTCTCAAATGCTTTACCTAATAGTTCATCCCAAAATCCACCTGGCCCTAGTAAAACCTCATAGGTCCACACTACCCAGTCTACTACAGTGGAAAAATCCTCGAAAGGAAAAAAGAAAGGCAAAGGCAACGCTAAAGTTGATGCCCCAAAATAGGGTCCCAAATCGTCTGCCAGTGAATCTTCAAAACGAAAACCTAAGTATCCTTGCCTCATATTTGAGGAAGATTACTATCCTAAGTTCTGTCCTCAATGATTAGAAGTTAGTCGCCTGCTCAAAGGGACCCCTGCTATCCTCAAAGAGATGTTTCTATGTCAAGAGACCCAAATGGTAGACCAACCCCGATCTACTTCCTTTGGATCTAAAGTGTTCATGATGAGCATACCTACTAATGTGGCTACATGATCAAAAGACTATCAAGATCCAGCTCTAGTAGATGGGAAAGAGAAAGAAGCTACACCTTCTTCTTCTACCACGAGTTTTGGCCCTCTGCAAATTGACCACCCTACCCTAATTTCTGAATGCAACTGCCCTCTCGAGGTGTACTATGGAAATCCTCATATAATCCCAATGCCCGAGTTGCTCAATAATACAATATTGTTGAGGATTTGGCTCAGGCATCATCAGCCATGTTGGCTCTCGAGGTACTCCAAAGTTACCCATCGTAGCAGAAAGCTTTGTTGTTAGCTATTAGGGACATCGATCCCCCTGATTCCAATTTGATATGTTTTGATCTAGAGAACCATGTTCCATGGCTCACTCATCATATTTCCTTTCTTATTCGGGTAATCATCAATGAGAAGACCATCAATCACACTATCATCGATGAAGGTGCTTCCACCTGCATCATGTCAACCACATGTTGGAACACTGCTGGTTCACCTGCACTGAACCAGTCTCTGAACACTTTGTAAGCCTTTAATTGGCATGATTCATGACCGCTCAGTGTCTTGCCTAACCTTTCCATCACCTTGGAAGGCAAGATAGTGCAAGTCAAGGTAGAAATTGTTGACACCAATCTGAATTATAATCTTCTACTCGGCCAAAGTTGGACTCATGCCATGCATGTCGTGGCCTCCTCTTTGTTTCACATGATCCATTTTCCCCATCAAGGGAATATTTTCACTGCCAACGAGTTGTCTTTCTTTGCCTTTTCCTCCTCTGATGGCAATGTTCTATACGCCAATCACTATGGTGCTCCCTATGAGAGTGTGGGGGTAGGTCTCTTCAAGGATTCTACCTTAATGGGAAATTTTTCACTCCCACCTCCTCATGTTGCCTCTATCAACATGATATAATTCGAATCTAATCCCTGGTTCATACCTACACCAGATCTTGTTGATACTTGGGGTAAGGTTATGCCACTTAGTCCTGTCGAAGTCAATGACGTGGAAATTTTTTCGGCTTCAAACTCTCTGTCCTCTGATTCTCATATGTCGAAGACCTCTCTCGATACATACTCTTAATCCCCTTGGCTTGGCACTTTGGAATTGTCTGATCCCTTAGCCAAGACCTTCCTTGTTGATGAAGGTATCATGGAAATCATGTCTCTTGAAGAACCGCCATGTATCGATACTCATCATCGCTCCTCATTCTTGCCTCACCTGACGGTCATGTCTACTACTTTCGAAGAGTCCTCTTCTCCATTTCCACCATCGATTGTTCCTCATGAAGTATGGTCGGAAGGAAATCTGGGTAATATTATGCAAACGATGTTGATTGACATTTCTATCAAATCCAGTATCATTGAACATGTTCATATTGGGGTATCTTATTCTTTGGATGAGATCAAGATATATACTCATCTATTTCAGGAATTCTGTGACGTGTTTGCATGGTCCTACGAAGAAATGCCCGACATTGATCCTAGCATTGTAGTGCACAAAATACCAATGTATCCACATGCAAAGCCCACTCATGTACACCCTGTCATTACTGTTAGTCCCTTTTCCAAATGGGGCATAGATTATATGACATATAACCCTCGTTCGACTAGGGGAATGGCTATATTATCATCTCTATGGATTATTTCACCAAATGGGCTGAAGTGATGCCTACATATTCTACAGATAGTAAGACGACAACTCAATTCCTTTTCAACCATGTTATTTCTAGGTTCGGTGTACCCCAAGCCATTGTCACAGACCATGGCTCCCATTTCAGAGATTACATGATGGCTAAGCCGACATCTGCATTGAGCTTGCACCATGATGGCTCGACCCCATATTACTCTCAGGCCAACAGCTAAGTTGAAGCCATCAACAAGGACATGGTCACAATGCTTCAGTATACTATTGGGATGCACAAGTCCAATTGGCATCTCATGCTCTTTTTAGCTCTATGGGCCTACCAAACCCAAACCAAAGATGCAATTGGTTTCGGACCATTCCAGCTGGTCTATGATCTGGAAGAAACAATGCTAATCGAATGTGAGATTCCTTCACTCAAATTAGCTGTTGAATTCCTTCCCAAAAACATCACCTCAAGAAGAAAACCTCTTATATTTAGAATGACTGGATGAGACTTGCCATCTCGCTGCCTTGGTCATTGAAGCACAAAAGAAATGGGTCAAATCCCATTTCGATCAGTGGGTCTCCCCTTGCACTTTCTTTAAGGGTGATTTTGTCTTATTATATGACCAAGCTAATGATAAGCTAGGGGTAGGCAAGTTCGAACCTATGTGGCATGGGCCCTATATCATGAAATGCATTTTGCAGAAAGGAGCCGATGAGCTTATTTATTATGAAGGAAATCCTCTCGATAAGCCTTAAAATGGGCTTTACCTCAAAAGGTACTATGCTTAGGTCATCTTGCATGGTTATGTATGTACAATAGTGTGTGATTCATTTTTGTTTAGCATGCTTTTGTGTGATAGTTTTCAAACAATTTTCCTGTTTACTATTCTTCTCTTGCTTTACAGATGTTTGCGGTGCCTCACGTTGGTTTCATTGATGGTGCTTGTCATAGTACCCAGAACTTATCATCCATGGCAAGGGCTATTTATGAACTTAATGGTGAGTTGATTGACCTTCAAGGTATCTACCTAGGTCACACAACCAACAACATTGCTGAATACAGTGCAGGTCATCGAAGTGTTGTCAGAAGCCATTACTCTGGGTATCAGAGAATTGGTTGTCAACCTAGATTCACAGCTTGTCATCCTTTAACTCAATGGGAAATACTCCATCAGGAACCCTCAAATATTGAGAATGTATCTCCGTATCCATCTATTGGAATGAATTTTGATTATATTACATATCATCATATTCCTAGATGCATGAATACATTGACAGATGCATTAGCTAATTACTTGTTGGATAAACAGTTACAAAACATGTAAAAGATAAGATAGACCATTTGTGCCATAATAGGCAGGAAAATACAACATATATATATATATGGTGAAAATGTTTCATACATTAGAACCCCAAAAAATGATATGTGTGTTTAAAATAACATTAGCGGCTCATAGGCCTCATACATCTGTGGCACGCAGGCCTGAAAAAATATGTAAGTGGTGTACCTAGGAACTAATCAGCATGGTGATCATGGTAGCATGAGATGACTCATGCAACATGACTTAGCAATCAATGGATCTAATTTGAGACTCTCACTTCGTGTCTCTGGTATCAACAGGGAATGTCTCCTACCCAAGCATACTCCAGGATACCATGGGTTAACCCCTCAAGGTTCCTCACAGTATCCTGATCGTTGTTGCTCCCTTCTTGATAAGGGGTAACAACATCGATAGGGTGGGGGACACACCTGGCTATCAAGAACATCCTAGCTGGCCACTCTAGCTCAACATCTGCATGAACAAGAGAAATGTTATAAGCACATATATACAAAAAACAATTAAAAAATATCAAAATTAAAAATTTGATTTTTTACCTTCATCATCGAAGTCCTCCCCATGAGGTAAGGACATGTCTAGATCTTCACAGAAATAAATGCCGCTATATGGCCAATCCTCCACAACGATCTTCTGTCATCATAACCGTGAAAAAAATGTAGGTTGGTATGACATATGTTGACCCCCATTGATACTGGGGATCAAACAACTCCAGCGGGCCATCCACGGATACGTGGCATAGGAGGATCCACCTCATTCAGTTGATACTAGAATAATGCTACCCGTTCCAGGAATAAGATCACAAGCATAGATCCAAAGCAAAATTACTTCAGATTCCTCGCCTTGGCGCTTGGACAAATGGCACTTGATGTTCATCTTCATGGCCTTTTCCTAGTTGAAGATTGTAGGAGTTGCACAGTCAATAGCATAAGGGAACTTCGACTTGTTAGTCTCATGTTCCACCTGGGACCCCGCCACTCTGTTGATAGTCAATAGAAGCACCCTCAATGTCAGATCACACACACTGGAAATCTCTATCTTCCCACTCTTGGATTTCAAGGCCTCAGGACACTGTTTGGCAAGCAAGGAAGATATGCTTTCCCCAGTTGAACGTGACACATACAAGTTGATTGGCTCATCTTTCCAAGATAGTCTAGTGATGAAGTAAATATCTGAAGTTTCCAACTCTAGCTCCTAGTCACCAATGACAAAATCTCCCGATTAATGTCCCAAAGACTAATTAGGTATCGAAGCAACTTGGGATGGGCTCATATCCATAGCATAACGAAGAATTTGAGGAGCCCACAAGCCTTCAAAGCCTCTAGGAAAATTGGGTCATTCATTATCTGGGTGTCAACATCTTCATGTTCCCGTTCTTTTCAATCCATAATTTTCAGTGATTCTCTCCTGCAAAAGCCATTAATTTGAGTCAATAATCATCCTTGGCACATAAAATTCAAGTTTAAACGATCAGTTTTTTAGAAAATAGGGTTTTTCCCTATCCATGACATTGATGCCCCTGTTTTAACAATAGTTTTGTCGATCAATGTAGATGAATTTTCTAATCACCCTTGGCCGGTGCGATTCCATGCTCGGAAATCACGCCAAAAGAGGGCGAAAAATATTTTCAAAAACCTACTTAAAATTCTTTAAAAATGGCTAAAAACATAAATGAGAACCATGAAAATGGAGCTCATGGCTTCGGCTGTTACCTGGAACTAGTGGCTCATTGATTGACCTCCCAGATCTCTCACAATCTGCTCTGGAACAACTAGGGAAAAAGTGATTAAAAAGTCTTCACAACAAAGGTAAAATAGTAAATGGTAAAAATATATTTACTTTTCCTCTTTTTATTCATTTTTTCATGAAAATATTAGGTTTTGTAAATATTTTGACCTATTTTGCCTCAAGGAATCAATGATACACTTTACCTTACTTGTGAAGTGACGGGTGATGGATGTTCAACGATGATGATGAGTCATGTTTCAGCTGTTTTCTCGACTCGTAAAACTCATATGAAAAGATTTCCGAGCATTTTTTCCCTTTTTGAATCGTTAAATAGAATAAAAATAGGGGGTTCGCTTTCAGCTCTTTTCCGACCCTTTAAAAGTGAAAATATGACCGAGCCCTTGTCATTTCAAACTCGTTAATGGGTGTCAAAAGTCGTGTGCCCAGTATAAGTTTACCCCTTTTCCGGCTGGGAGGCATTATTTACGAAAAAGGTACTCCTTGACTGAAATGGTTGAGCGGTTCTTTGAAGTATTTTTTTCTACTATTTCAGGCTCGAGAGACACAAATGTATGAAAAGGGACCATGTGGCATTTTCTTTTACGTGTCTTTTTCAAAATATATAAACATGAAAAAGATACTGAGTTACACCTTTGTCAAACTCACTAAACTATTAAACGACATTAGATTCGTCATCATTACAAACATGAGATTCTCGTTTCTAGGGTTCGTTAAACTTACTAGCTCTGATTCATCCGAAGGATGAACTTACAGTGCAAGCATATGATATCCCCTTAAAGCTTGTGATTAAAAAGTAATTGGGGTACCTTCCAGAAATGGTGGGGGGAAATTTGGAAATCTATCAATCGTGTCGGTGGCTCACTCTTGAATATGACACTATTTGCTTCATGTTGGGTTGGGACATCCTCCTTTGTATCATTAACATTCCTGGGTTTGGGCCATTCATTTTTTCCTTCCATTTGATCTCTACCACGTCATCATCACCACCAATCCCATGGATCCAAAAGATTCCAAAATTCTAGTTGTGCTGCCAATATGTTAAAGAGTTGTCCTTTCGCAGATACACACATAACTCTGATTCTCTATATCATCCGAAATCATTTTTCATCCTCTTGTCTCACGTCGATGATGTGGGATTCACTATGGCCCTCTTTTGACACGATTGATTTCCGTCGACTTCAACTCATTATCCAAGAACTTGACTGAGAGACTCCCTTCTAGTATCTCAGATCTTGCACGCCCTAATGGCAAGTTCTTCGCACTCGATGACAAGTTCACATCATTGGTTTTCGATCGAGTGATTTCACTGATGTTTGACTTCAATTCCTATATTCACATTTTGAGAATTGTGTTGATAGTACCTTGAGGACCATTATCATTATTGGTGTCTTCTCTCGCGCTTGTTAACAATTTAAATCATTGACTGGTAATCAAGCAAATTTCTAACATGTTCGACATCAACACATCTATTCACATGATAGGATGTGTACTTTCATTGGGTCATGTTGGAGCGTAAGACTTTGGATTCAAATGACAAAAGTTCAGGTTGCGAAGTGATGTGATATGGTTATGATGATATGCATGTCTCTTTCAGATGGCTGGTTGCGACCAGACCATGAGTTATCATATGTGATCCTTCTCATTATTGGATGGTTGTGACCATACCTTGGTTTTGTTATAATCCTCCTTGATAGATTGCTGCACCCATACCTGGTTCCATTCACATGATCATTCTCTGGATGGTTGTGTCCATGCCATGATTCATGTATCATTTGACAAAGATCCCATTTTATGTATATATATATGTACTTTCTTGCAAGTTTTTCAATGGTAGACCTATTCCCCGCATTGATTTATAAAGCATTTCATCCCTCGCTCTAGCTCGGCCTTCATGCTTTAGGGGGCATCTCTTACACAAAATTTTGTCACTGTCCCTATACTCCCCATTCCTTGATCCTGGAGGGCCTCTACAGTGAACCCCACATGCTTTTCCTTCATGAAAAAACTCCCATCATGTCCCTCTTCATGAGTACACAAATTCCCTTTTGCACCATTTCCCCTAAAACTTCTATTTTTCCTAGTTTACAAGACCAGCGATAATGGCCTTTGTCTCCCCTGCACTAATATGGAGAGGTTAACACTACTCCTCATGCCGACCGAAGTGACGGAGCTGTGTTCCAGTGGAGCCAGTCCTATTATGGAAAGTTTATTAAATTAGAAGTCGAAGCATCTAACTCTAGAAGCTTCGTAATGGAAGTCTTGTAAATGGTTTGGCTGAATGGGGTTGAGGATGATATTTTTGGCTCCTTTCCCCTATAATGATGGAACTACCTCAAGGGATACGTCCTTCTCCCATGAGAAGAGGATCCATCTCCCATCCATATTTCCTATATAAACCTTCCTTCTTCCCAAGCACAAGCTAGTTTTTTGGTTGAGTGTTGTTGTTATTTTGGTTTGAAGTAGAGAGCAAGCTATTACTAGTGGTAGCTATCTGGTTGTGTGAGTGAGAAGTGTGATTTGGTTTGGAGTTAAGCCTAAAGGGAAGAGCCTTAAACTATTGTTGATTGAGGCCATCATGGAATGCTAGCAGAAGTGTGTGGGAACCTGGTCTTGTCAGACGAAGACTGCAACGTCAGGATGAATAGTTGTAATCTCTCTTTGATATTAATATATACAACTATTGATTGATTTCCTACATGTTTTGTAATATTACATATTCATGGCTTAATGTTTCTTGACTTGCTAAGTAGGTTGAATTTCAATTTGTCTATTATTATATTTGTTGTATGTTGTTGTTCACTTGTTTCAGGAACTTGAAGAAGGAAATGAGATAGCTGCAGTGAGCAAGTGAGGACATGATCAAGAAGGATAAGCAGACCAAGAGGTAGGCCCTCTTGATTGATTCTAACCTAAGGAAATATTCCATAGAATGTATCTATTGTGGCTAGACCCATTATCAGGCTAGAAGAATTTGTTCGTGTCCGAACTTATAATTTTACTTCACCACAATCACATTTTCAAAATAAATTAAATTTAATAGTATAAAAATTAATTTAAAATTATTAATATAAATATTATATTTGGATCAAGTCAAAGTTCAAAACAAAGAGTAATTAAAATAAAAAAAAAATAAATCATATACATTAAAGTAAATTAAATCAATCAAATTAATTTTTATATGTTAAAATGATATTTACATTAAAAATAAATAATAAAGTTACTAATCTTACCATGTTTAATGTTATGCAAGATAGGTGTAAATTTGAGTCCCTATAATATATGAAATTTCTTTCTAATTTACTAAGATAAATGATATTAAGGAGTTTCTTATTGTAAACATTATGTGATTTTAATACATGCAACAATGAATAATATAGTTCATATAGAATTCATGTAATAAATAATACTTTATGTATTTTATTATGGAATAGATTTAGGCTAATAATACATCTATGAGTAATATTGTTAACAATATAGAATTTATAATACCTATTTATTAGTGATGTAGTTGTGTTTATAAAATTTATTGTTGTACTATGTATATAGTTGAGTATATGAAATATTATACAATGACCATATATATATTATGTTTTTACAACTAATGCAACTATATAAATTAAATGGCTAGTAAAGAGTAACAAGAACCAATTTACGATAAGCATCAAGACACTTATTTTATGATACATCTCCTCTTGCTAAAATTTAGAAAAATGATAAAAAATAATTAAAATATAACTACTTTATTATTATATTATTATAAAAATTAATTAATATATTAAATTAAACATATATACAATTAAAAAGAACATGTAATAGGATTCTTAACCATGGATATTCATTTTCATTTTACCATGTATATTCTTAATGTGTGAATAATCTTTGTCACAATACCATGGGCCAATACCATGGATTTTTAATACCAATGCCCAAAAATACGATAACTCATATCATATGAAGTTTGGTCATATGACATTTTTAAATTGATCAATATAATTAAAATAGAATAAAGGACATAACAACTTTGGAGATAGATATTAACCTTTGATTTGTGAATACTATTAATTATAATTTAGAATATTGTGTGGAGGTTAAATCGCTACTATCCACTTGATAAGTATTCACAATTGGATTAAAATTCTCCAAGCCCTCAAGGGAATTTATTAAGGAGACTTTATTTCAGTTGTAAATTCATAGCAGATGGATAAATGATAGTATATATAGGTGAAGAAATGTCATAATATAAGAATTACGTATGTAAAAATGTCAAGTTGTTAGGTATTAATTTATTGTTGGATGATTGTTTTGGTAATCACTCAGTTAATTCATCTTTAAAAATAATACTTTTGGCCCTTCAAGTATAGATGAGTTGGTGATAAAGTATATTATTAAGGCAATCTTTGTGATATAATTGGTTCAAACCTTAAATATCAATGAGAACCATATTAAGGAGGTTTCCACTGGCACTAAAACCAAGGTTGATTAGTTAATTTTCATTAATTATGTGAAGAAATTTACAACTAGAATGGGGAAACATTCATAAGAAAATAACACCTTGATTTGAGAAGAAAATGCGCATTCTAGAAAGGTGATTTATGTAAAAAAAATTACACCTAGAATGGAGCAACATTCACAAGAAAATGACACCATGAGTTGAGAAGGAAATGCTAATTCTAGAAGGGTAAGTACGAGTATGTATATATTTATGTATATATGGGCATTTGACTTATTCCAAGTCCATAGTTAGATATATAAATGTAAATTTTATAATGAAAGTATGTGGATCATAAAATTTCCATTAAGAGAAATGCATGAGGGAAATTTGTATTAGATAAACATTCCCTCATTTTATACAAGTCAAGAGGAAGTTAAAGATAATTTTGGAGGTGTGTCCAAATCAAATATAAAAATAAGGCACATTAAATTTCAAATGAAATCAATATTAATGTAATTAAGTTGTAATTGGAAAAGGCATCATAAAAAATTCACTTCATAAATATTGGAAATGGTAAAAGTAATGACATGCTTGTGTAAGTCAGTGTAATTTAGTTAAGCCCAATATAAGTGGAGATGGAGAGTGAGTGTCAATGTAAAGTCATCATCATGCATTATTCTCCAACAAGGTGACCTTTGACACATTAACATAATATTTTTCTATTCTATAGCTTCACTTATAAATGAGGAGGAAAGTAGGGAGACTTTAAAACTAAATGGGGATGAGATTATATTATGTATGAAGATATACAAAGTAAATACTTTCTAGTGATGCACCATAATACTATATCTTGGCTAGTCTTGTTGTTATTGAAGTGCACACATGCACTTATGTTTTATTTTATATATTAGTATGCCATACATTAGTTATTTATATTTTTTTATTTCTTTTAGCCTCAACCTACATGTATGCATATAGTAAAGGAATTTGTGGACATATTATGGACTTATAAAATCCCATTAGGTAAGATAAATTAGGACAATTAATTGTTATTGTATTCTTCATATTTTCTATCTATTTCCCATTTTTCTATGTTGATATCACATTTAAATAGTTTTACAATGTTCTTACCTTCCCGTCTCTAGAATTTTAGCTCAAAAATGTTTGAATTTTCATCACATGGATTTATATATAGAGAATAAAATAGGTCCTGTGGATAGAATCTTTGCATTAGGACTAAAATAATGGTAAAATTTCATAGTTTGACATTTCAAAGAAGGGTATCATTACCTAATCCATGCTTGAATGTCAAGGGTTACACAAAATTATTGCTAGATACACCACATGTTCCTCTATCTTATCTATGTGCTTCCCTTTCTACATATATTGATTATTGAGAACAACTGGAGAAAACCCTTTTCTTTAGATGGGGTATGAATTCACAACATAACTGATCAAGATACACCTCCCTAGGAAATTGAATTTACTTAAATAGTTTAATTAGGAAATTCCTTGTAGCATGACATTATATTTTTAATGTTGATCATTTATAATATCTTTTTACTAACATCAAAATGTATAAAAATCATATATAAAGATTAACTTCACAGATTCATATCAAAAGCAGGCATTACATCATTGGTTTATTTGGTTTTTATTAATAATATTAAAATTGAGGCTTGTTAATAATGTTTAATACAATTTACTAATACTTTATGATTAATAAATATTAATAATCAGGCTTAAGGTTTAATATTAATATTAATATTAAATTTGATACCATTAATGCAACTATTAATAATTTTAATAATATTTATATTAGATAAATAGTAATTTTTTATTGATAGGATTTAATAACTTTCTTAATTTTAAATTGAATGCTTTTGTGAGAAGATAAATATTGATTTTTCATTTCTAGAATACTCACATTGAAATTTTTTTGGTCGACGTTTCACGTCCTAAAGATGCGCCACACTGGCTTGAAACGTTGACCATAAAAAGTTCAATGTGAGTATTCCAAAAATGCAAAATGATAACTTTTAATATTATCTAAGCCTTAGTAAATTTTATAATACTAGATTAAGAATTATATATAAATACATTTATCTATACATAATAACACACTAATAATATATTAATATAGACATTAAAACATGTCAGTCATGGTTGACATGGTCAACCATAACCAACATGGTCATCATGCTGAACCATGATTATCCATATACACCATTGGCATTATGTTTCTTAATAATAAGGTTTTCTTTTATAATAATAATAATAATAATGTTAATGATGATGATGATGATAATAATAATAATAAGGTTCGATTAATGAAATTAAAGTTCATTAATAACACTAATATTAAGATTAATAACATTATTGTGGTTATTAATAATGTTAATAATATTTATATTAAGGTTTACTAATTAAATATTAATAAGGTTTAAGGTTTATTAATGTTATTAATATTAATGTTTATTAATAATAAAATTATTAGTATACTAATGAGGTTTTTAAATGATTTTGTACTATTATTTAAACTGTAATAGCTTTATAATAATACATTAATAACTATGCATCAATACATTAATTTATACATTAACACATTCATAATATATTTATCTACACAAAATAAGAGGCTAATAATATTTTGTATATGCATTAATATTTTACACTATAAGTTAATATATTAATATATACATCAACTCATGTCAATCACCTCAGTAACCATAGTCAACATCGACATAGACATTGATATAGTCATTACACTTAATAACTTTAACTTTAATAGATTTAGATAACAAATTTAATATATGTTTAATAATTTGTAATATTTAAGTTTTTCAATATTTAATTTTTAATATAACTTTAATAACTTTTCCTAAACATGCAACTATATACAACATGGTCTAACCTGTTCAACAACTATCAACCATGATCGCCATGGTTAACATGGTCAACCATTATAAACATGGTCAACTATATTTGTTTATAGTTAAACATTAACAACCATGCTCAACAATGTTCACTGAGATTTTTAGCAACAACATGTGGCTTAATGGAACTTTTAATTATTCGTAATTGATTTCTCCTTCCTTAATTTATCTCTTGAATGCTTCTAGTTCTGCTATGATGTTTAATTGAACTTTTATTTGTTGCATGATTGGTTATATATAATCTTTTTGATTTCATGGTTTGGGTCAAATTTGAATATCATTTTTGAGTAAAGAAGCCCTTTGTTTATCTTTTTGTCATGTTTATTTACGAAAGATATGGCATTAGGCCTAATGTATGACTTCAATTATTCTATCGACATTCAATGTGTTTATCCAAACCCAAGGAATTGGATAATTATATATCTATTACAGAAATAATGTATAAGAAACCAAAAGAATTTAATGTAAATATTCATGGTTACATTTTGATATGAAGCATCTATAATGTGAGTTACACAGAATATGATTGAGTTTTTTTAATGTGTTACGACCCAGTTTGAGTAAAATAACCTTTATTGTTCAACACTATAGAATTTTTGGAGTACCTCTCCAATTAGTTGGCCCTTGGGAGATAATAAGACCTTTGTGATAAAAGATATTAAAATCATACAAAGAGATTTGCAAGAGTTTATAATAATAAACATCACAAAAATAAACCATGATCTTTCTTTTCTAAAACATGGAAAATGAGTATATTATCATTTTTTTCTTATTATTATATATGATTGCATACATTATGAAGCATTATCCAAAATTTTACAATGTTTTCTAATTTTATGAAAGATTTATCACGACTTTATAGTGATTTATAAATTAGTGAAAAATTCGCTAAGATTTAAAAAGATTTTATAATTCATAGGAATATTCGCCAAAAAACTATATATGCATATTATATTATTGATAGAATAGCCTATACACTTTCCTATGTACCATGGGGATACACCCATTTTTTATACATATAAAGTTTGGGGGGTTTCCTAAAAATTTCCCTTCACTTTTGTTGTCTTTGTGCCTGCGTGAAGGGCCGGGAAACTACAAAAATTGTTCCAAAATGCATTCTATATATGATTTATTACTAATACAAAAAATGTATACTTAATTAGGATTATATCATTTCCAACTAATTAGATTTTTAGTTAGTCAATTTTTCTAGGAGGAATATATCCTTCATGATGGGGTATTTGACAACATCCCTTGTTTCAAGCCATGTCTTTCATGGCTTGTCCTATAATCATAAATTAAATGTCAATTAAGAACAAATGTAGTTCTTGTATCCCATATTATGGAAGCATAATGCTTCTTTAAATTTTTGTATAATTCAAGATGTATTTGTAAAGAAAGTCAATTACATGATAATTAATAAGTGGCTCGTTGAGTATCTAAATAAGTCCAAGTGTTCATATTGTTCAAAGGTATGCATGATTGCCTGAACCTTACACGGGTTGAGACGAATCCCATCTTTTGAGACTACAAAGCCAACTAAATGACCAAAACCGACATGAAACACACATTTGTGTGGATTGAGTCATATTTTGTAGTGTCAGCAACGTAGAAATATCGCTCTCAAATGCCGCGGATGATCGGTATGCTTTTGCGAATGAGCCGGAAGATCGTCGAGATATGGTTGAATGATTTTTTTGATGTCATGGAAGGCATAATTCATTTCCCTTTGAAAGGTTTCCCCTGTGTTCTTTAAACCAAAAGGTAGATTGCGATAAGTGAATGTGCCCCATGGACAAATAAATGTAGTCTTTGATTGGTCCTGTGGGCGGATATTTATTTGATTATACCCCGAAAATCCATCCATAAATGAAAATATTTCACATCCGGCGCATTCATCAATTATCTGGTCAATGAAGGGTGTAGGGTAGTTGTCTTTTGGACAAGCTTGATTTACATCCCTATAATCAACACACACTCTAATCATTCCTTGCTTTTTGATTACAAGAATGATATTCGATACCCAGTCAGTCAGAGGAACCGGGTAAAAGAAACCAGCATGGAGAAGTTTTTCAACTTCCACCTTGATGGCAGCGGCTTTCTTGGGGTGCACCTTCCGAAGCCATTGTCGTACTGGTTTGACATCTGGATACATCTTAATTTCATGTTCAACTATACTCGAGTCAATGCATGGCATTTCTTCATATGTCCATGCAAAGACATCTCTGAACTCGTGAAAGAGAGCATAATATATTTCCAGTTCTAAAGGAGAACAAGATTTGCTGACATGAATATTCTTTAAATCATTTGGTTTGGTCGAGATATTGATGGCGATAGTCTCTTAAATATTGGACAAGTTTCGATTGGAATCCACCGTATTTACATTATTCGATAGGAAATCAAATACTGAAGGATGATCAAGGTCACTGGAACAATCTTATTTATAATCTGGAAGATGGGAACGATGGTGATAATCTTCCCTGTCTTGTCAATCATCATTGACTGAACAATTCCTTCATCTGTAGAATGTACATACGACCAAGGATCTGAAGGGGTACCATATTCCTTAGACCTATCTATCCAAATGCTTGATGAGCGTTGATTTGGGTTCGCCTCCCATGCCGAAAACATTGTTGCTACAATATTTCTATTGGGCTTGGAGGCAAAACCTCACGATGATCCATGCCAACATCGTGATCAAATATCTTTTGAATGGAAGACACCATATTGCAGGTTCCAACCATGGCCACTTCCACCAGATTGTTTGGAGGCGGTAGGGCAAAAGTACCCATCAATGTCGGGTCTTTTAGTAGGCCTACTCCGATATTTTGAAGCGAATGAGAGCTCCCGTGGATCATTGGAATGCTTCCCGTAACTTGTGAACTATTGGGGAGAAACGTTTGTTGGTCGACGATTGTAATTCCTCCTTGGAAAGGAAATGTAATCTTTCTAAAGTATGTCGACATAATAGCAGCCATAGCATATATCCAGGGCCTTCCTAGTACGATGTTGTAATCGAGGTTTCCGTCAATAACTTCAACATCAATTTCTACTGTCTTGCCCCCCAGTTTGATTTGAAAGTTACTTAAAATCACGTATGGAGTGTATGTTCATCCATCAAATGCTTTCAACGTCATTGATGATCGCGACAAGGGTGGTGAGCCCAAAGTTTTCCAGCAACTCATTGACATAATACATGTACATGCTCCCTCGTCAATAATCATTCGATGAACAGTTTTGTTGAGGGCTTTCACTTGAATAAGGAAAGCAAGTTGAGCTGGTAACTGAGGGTCATATCCTTTATGATTAAAGGCCACAAGATTGGAATCCGCTGGGTCAATCCCACCTATTGCTGATAATAAAGCCTTCTTTTGGGAGTGGCAATTTTGCAGTACCTCAAGTGTCAGCATAGTGGATGGTGATTGGACCAGGTCATCTAATATATTATAATTTTGTGCTGCTCTGGCATGATGATTAAATGTTGATTTGTGTACTACTCCCTTTGGCAGCTTTATCGTTAGCTCGGGAATGATGGGTGGCACAATTTCGTGTAGGTTTTAACCTCGTACAGAAATTACCTACATATGAATTCTAAATCATAGAAAAATAAACAATGTGAGAGCATAACACATAAAAACACATATGCACAGATATTTTCCCCTAGATCCCAAAACCGAGACTATCAGCTTGATTTTTCATTATATTCCTTTCAATGTTACAATACATATTTATACATGTCGAAGCATCTAATACCATGGACCAAAAAACTATCACGTCCAATACCATGGAACAAAAAACCATCGCATCCAATACCATGGACCGAAAACCATCGCGTCCAAAAAACATGTGCGAAAATCATGCACAAAACCATAGGTGGGTTTGCCCAACCTAACATAGGGTCCAAAACCAAAATTTTCGGAGGCGCTGCCCCAGACCCCATTAAGTGGGGTTACGGGTACTCCTCAAACCCCCTATTAACTATGTGGAAAGAATATAACACAACCCAACAATCTCCCACTTGTTGTTTTCTTTCCAGAGGGGGCCACAAGAGAGCTTAGTCACTTTTCCAGCCCTGAAATGCCCATTGTTCCTCTACACCAAGAGAACTTCTCAGAGCTCACAGATTTTGTCAATGCATCTGCAGTATTCTTCAAAGTGTCCACCTTTACCAGCAACACCTCTTTGTCTTCTATCATATCCCTCATAAAGTGATACTGAACATCAATGTGCTTTGTCTTTGAATGATAAGCAAGGTTCTTTGCCAAGAAAATTGCACTTTGGCTGTCACAATCTATCCTTATAGCTCCCCGTACTAACCCCATACTTGAACACAATCTCTGCAACCAAATTGCTTCCTTGCGCTTGCATGAGTGGCTGCCATGTATTTTGCCTCTGTAGTTGATAGTGCCACTACAGATTGTTTCTTACTCATCCAACTGACTGCACCTCCTAATAGGTTAAACACATACCCACTTTTAGATGTTCTCTGATCAATATCTCCAGCCCAGTCTGCATCAACAAAGCCATGGATATCCAACACTTTGTCCAATACTAGTCTTCCTTGGTAGCACAAACAATAATCACTAGTGCCACGCAAATACCTGAAAACCTGCTTCACTGCTGTCCAGTGCTCCTTCCCTGGTTTTGACATAAACCTGCTCAATACTCCCACTGCATGTGCAATGTCTGGTCTAGTACAGAACATGGCAT
>APFE030869042.1:119727-141599 GCA_000404065.3 Pinus taeda | reverse complement strand
CACAACCAGATCTCAAATCAATACACCAGTATTTTTGACGTGGTTAAAACCCTCAAAGAGGGAAACAGTGCACGGCCTAAGCCAACGTGGCCACTTCAGGCAATTTATTAATCAAAGAATGAAAATTTACATAAGCTTTCTCTCATAGATGGATTACACGAACAATGACCCTCCATGCGCTTTAAATAGAACTCATGGACTAATCGGGTGTCAAGCCACGGATCAAGTGTCGGTAATACCGAGGAGAGAATGAACCGTCGGATCACTACATATCGTGAACGTCGGATTGTAAGTTACAAAATGTACAACGGTAAAGAAACACACTTTACCTAACTCTATACTAGACCAAGTTGAACTTAACTATTTCCTATGTGTCGGAATATCCTAACAGATTGAAAGAACCCTCTGTCTTCATCAAATACTACGTCCCGACTGAAGATAAGACAATCAGTGTCTATATCTATCAGCCTATAGGCCTTGTGGTCATCACTGTACCCTGTCATCATGAGTTTCTGGCTTTTGGTATCCAACTTAGAGCGCTTAGCAGTTGGAATCCAAACATATGCAACCGAGCCAAACACTTTCAGGTGACTAATCTTAGGTTTACGGCCAGACCAAACCTCTTCTGGAGTCTTCCCCTTGACAGCCTGAGTAGGTGATCAGTTAAGAAGATAGACAACAGTAAACACTGCTTCAGCGCAAAATTTGTTCGGAACACTCCTGTGTTGTAACATGGAATGAGCCATTTTATAGTTGGGTCGTTCGACAACACTGTTCTGCTTAGATGCGCGCCAAGATTCTCCATCCTTGAATGAAGACCGATGTTTCTTGCTAGCTTGACAGGCGTCGCACACTCCCAAATGCTGAGTCTGAATATCAGGTAACCCTGACACAAGTCCCTCTTGAGATAGCTGTGAGAGATACTGAATGTTTAGATGCCCATATCTCTGATGCCACAAAGTGCTAATGGGAGAAACACGAGATGCTAGAGCCACTTCTGGAGAATCACCAATGTCAAAAAGCCTGTATAGGCCATGATCCTCTAGGCCAACAACAACCGTAAGACGAGTTTCCCTGTCAATAATGGAGCACTTGTGCGCACTGAACACCACATCAAGTTGAGGAGAGTTCCTCATAATCTGGCTGATAGACAACAGATTAATTTCCATACCAGGGACATAGTACACATTCAGGAAGATGAGTGTGCGCCCATCAGACTGGATCTGAACTGTATCTCTACCAACCACTGTGTACTCTTCACCTCCGCCGAATACCATAGAATCATTGAAAGATAAGAAGTCAGTAAACCAATCACGCCTGTGAGAGAAATGACGTGATGCACCAGAGTCAATGTACCAGGCAGAAGACGGGGCATGATCTGAGGACCTCTTAGCCATAAAGGCGTAAAAGGCAGGTTCCTTCTGCTCGGAATGTTCTGCAACATTCGCTTTCTGATGAGACCCTCCCTGCTTCTTCTATTTAGAAGCAATCCTTTGTTGGCAATCTTTCTTCATGTGGCCGAACTTGTGACAGTAATTACACTGCACATTTTTCTTCTTAGCAGGATGAGAAGGCTCAGAAGAACCTTTCTGCTGAAAGGACTGAGAGGACTGATATTTGGCAGCAAAAGCATTTTCTGAGGAGGATGATGAAACACCACTACCAAACTGTTGTTTCCAACGATCCTGCTATAGGAGTTTGGTGCATAACTCCGGAAACTTTAGATCAACATTAGTGGAGGTAATGTTGAGTGTTTCTATGAAGTGCTCATAAGGTTTTGGTAGACTTTTCAGAGTGTTGACTACCATATCTTCTTCCTCCATGGTCCGACCAATGGCTTCGAGCTGATCTCGAATGCCTTTAATCTTGTTAAGATGTTTCTATAAAGACATACGTTCGTCCATCATGATGGAGAACCACTGATTCTTTAGAAAGAAAGCTCTGCTTTTGTCGGATGTTTCATGCAATTCCTTCAAAGGTTGCCCGATTTCGGCAATTGTCTTGCTGGAAGGAATCTGTGGTAACTGATCATCAGTCACGGAGAGTTTGAGAAGCATAACAACCTCTTGATTTTGATCATCAAACTTATCTTGCTCTGCACCAGGTGTGCCAGGACTGAGCTCTTTTCCCAAAACAAGCTGGTCAAGATGCCTATATTAAAAAATGGTTAACATTCTCTGTTTCTAGATGTTATAATTGGTGCCATTAAAGCGCTAACTGCCTTCCAACATCAGGTTGGTTAGCGAGGCTATCTGCACGTTTCCCAAGACACCGAAAACAACAAAGGAGTCTGGCACAGATTTCAATGCAGATGCCGGCTGATCCGGACAAAATTTGACAGGTGCTGGTGCAATATGAAATAGAACTAGAATGAAAACTTGGCCCTGCCAAGTAAACAATTAATTTCGCCTTCGGCAATATGTCCCTGTCTCCTCAGCGATGCTTTGCATCATAAATCGTGTTTCACACATTCAGAAATTTGTTTTTCAAAGATGTGTCAGATGTGGATCGATACTCTTGGCCCGTGGTTGCACTGTGCATGCGATTTATTATTGTTTTTCTTAACGTTGCTTGGCCTTCACGCACAGGTTTATAAAATCCACCCTCCACTACAACGTTTCCAAAGTCGACCTTGACCAATAGATGAGTTTCGACTACGCAGGACCTGCCCCCATCGGTTCGCTGGCAATGGGTTGATGGTGTAAATCCCTTCTGCGGCCAAATTAGGCTACTGATTCAACGATCTCTGCTCTGCACAGATAATTGTATGTCCCTAGCAAGAAGCACAAATCTTCGAGGGGTGATGGGTCAGATTAATTGTGCGTACCCCGGGCAATTTCGTAAGCCGCGTCCACAAAAAAATCCGAAATCGATCTTTACACGAAGAGCCTTTCATGGCCGAAGAACTTCAAGGCAAGCTATCTTTTAACGAATTTGTGCAAGCTGTACCTTCAAACCCTTGCGGTGGCCACTCCTGAAGCGTTTGTTTCAGCAATGTCAAAACCCTTTGCGAAGGAAAAAATCGAGGAATTTTGAGCAAAGACGGAAGATTTTTACGTCGGTAACTTGAAAACCCTGAGAAGGCTCCCGTGGTGTTTGCCAAGGCCTGTCGAACTCCAGTGGAAAACAAACACGACGCCCAATTTAAACAACTGCGGCTCATAAATTGTGACGCCCAGTAATTTTTTTTTTTTTTTTGTTATTTTCAGATTCCTTGAGAGCAATTTCGAAATGAAGCACAAATTTTTCAAACAATGAAAAATTATTTCGAAAAAAATACCCGAGCTCCGATACCATAATGAATGAAAGAATTGAATTGATTTACAATGAGCAATGAAGCTCAATAAATAATACAAATGCATTTATAGAAACAGTAAGATTCTACTAAGAAATAGAAACAAGAAGTTTCTAATAAGAAATTGCTAATAAGATCACAGACGATCTTATCTACATAAATGAGCATTAAACACTAAAATTGCATTATAATAATATTGGCAGTTGGCAGAGTTACTGTTGATCAGGGAAATAAGTGGATCAAGTGTTTTGACATTATTGATTAGTACTTTGCATGTTAATGAAGAGTTATTCAACAACTAGGGTTTGAATTGCAATTTGGACAGAGATAGAAGTGATTGATATTGGCAGCTAGAGTTTGATACGCAGTTTGGATAGAGATAGACGCAGTTGATATTGGGAGCTAGAGTTTGATGTGCAAATAAAGAATTGATTGACAGTCTCTTGTATTACAATTTCTTTTATATTGATTTAGAGCACAGATGGATCGAGTCTGACAATTGTGAAACATGGTCTGCCAGCTGATTAGGGTGGCAAGGTGGTGCAAGGCAAGAGAGTGGAGTTTCCTTCAGGTTGGAGCCTGAGAACACATTAGGGTGGCAGGGTGGTGCGATGTTATGAACAAAATAACGTAGATATTAATCAGTGTTCCACGGGGACTCGCCCCCCCACCCCCCCCCCCCCCCTTAGGCGGTGCTAGTTTCCTCGCCTCACCCCGCGCTCCGGGACTTGGGACGAAGTCGCGGCGACGTTTTTTTTTTCCCCCCCCCCACGCTCCCCCCCCCCCCCCCCCAAAAAAAAATAGGAGGGAAACTTAGGAGGGACCGTATGCCAGGGAAACGTTTCCCTTCCCCTGAAGGGCGACGTTTTCCCCACGCTCCCAAAAAAATGCGCCTGCTTATTAGTTTATGATTTAATAGACCTAAAGTGGGTACAAAGCTACTCATGTTTCTGTATGGGGATTAACGTCTATGCGTTGTGCTGTCTTTTGGTTTTCAACAAGCGTTATTTTAGCCAGGGTCACCCTGTATCATGGAAAATTTGCTGACCAACTATAGCATGTACATGCAAATTTTCCCTTTTAAAACTTCATCCTTTTTTCTCAAGTGATGGCCTGGATTACAGTCGCGGGAGATGAACTGGAAGTGACAGGCAAAGAATATGAGACATTCAGTTTGTGTTTTTTAATTTGCATGACAAATTGACATACAAACTATGGAGCACAACAACCTATGTCATGTTGGGAAATAAATTGCGGTGGACTATAGACTAACTTGCGATTTACTGCAAGCATGACAAAATACTTATGGGCAGCAAAGAAATCTCAGGAACCTGTCGTTATATATGAATTTATACAGTTACAACAATTTACACAGCAGGCACAGTTGCTCAGCTTGAATTCTCAGGTATGAAAATTATTTTCACCCCTGAAATACACTGCTAGTTTGAAGTTTGAACTGCATGGCATTGCTCTAATAAGGTAGACAAATTATCCATGCCATTGTTGGTCACCCAAGTTGGTTCGCAGATGGTCATCTTGCAGTCAATGTCATTTGATAGTAAATTGTCAGAAACTCTTTCATGTGATCTTCTCATCTCTCCTGGAACTAAAACTCTTCTTTCAGCATATGGTGTACTGTCTATATTATATATAATATAACAAACTTTCTAGCTGTTGGATCCAATACAGCTGGACAACCCATTGTAGTTGCCCCTTCTACTGCCAATGCAGTCTTCATGATCTGTTCATTTACCTTTTCACAGAATTCTGTGGCTACCTTATCAAGCTGAAGCTCTCCCCCCGTCTGACCAAAATCTAAATTAGAATTTGACCAAGTTGAATTAGAAATTAAATTTATTATTTTATATGATATTATAAATTTGGATAATGTCAAATGATATTCATATCAATGATCATGCTTTGGCAGCTTTCAATTCAAACCAAATTGTCATAGTGCGGCTCAATTAATAAATTATATTTTATATTTTAATTTTTAAGACCCTAACTCGCCCCCTCGCTCCCTCGCCCCCTTCGTCCCGGAACCTTGGTGGAACATTGATATTAATTAAATAAGATTAATAATAAAATAAAATAAATAATAAATAATAAATAAAATAAATAATATTAATTAATTAATTAATTATTAAAACATTATTAATTATGAAGGGTTGAAGTCAAAAGACGTGACCCTTAATCCTTCGTGGCCTGTCAATGCCTATAAAGGTAAGCCGCCAGAAGGCAATGTAATCACCAGTCATTTTTCAATTTAATATAATACAAAATATATCATAATAAGAGCTCATACACTTACATACAACGAACTCTACACATTGTGTTTCTGTCTCTAACAATGGTATTAGAGCCAGGTTCGCTCCTCAGCACAATTCACTGCTCCTCAAAGATGTCTGTTCCTTATCCGTTGCTCCGCAAACCTGTTCGTACATTGTCGTCCTGTCCCGTCCCCCTCTTCCACTATTCTCGTTGCAAACCCTACCGATTTGTGTCCTCCACCATTCTTCTTACTCATCGAACGTCTTACCAAACATCATTCCTTCTGCTTGAAACATTGTCGGGCTACCATAAAACCTGTTGGTCGCCTATGATTTTCTGCTGAGCCTTTGTTCCTATCGCTAGACCTATCCCAACCACATTCTGTCACCATTGCCCTTTTACGCAACTGCCCACGTTGTCTTCCACCGTTGACTGTCATAGTCCGCCTTGGAAACCCTATTCCCCGTTGTTTATTTTCTGCCGTTTTTGTCTTGCCAACTAAATCGACACTTGGGCCGCGTTCTGTCCAACACCCATGCTATTTCATATCCATAGTGGAACTTTATCTCATATATATATATATATATATATATATATATATATACTAAATATATATATCTTAAGTTATATGCTATATAATTTGTTTATTAGTTAAATTTTATTATATATAATACTATTTAATTACAAATTTTATAAAATTAATTAACTAATGGTTATATAAATAATTAATTATAAAATTAATTATTTATATAATAAAATTGATTAATTTAAAAAAAAGTTGGGTTCCTCCAAGAAAAACAGGAACAAGATGGTGAGCAACGAGGAGTTACAAGCTGGCGTTAACTACTAAAGGGATGAAGTCAATAGTGTATGATGTTGTCTTTAGAAAAAGCGCAAACATAATTTAATGAAGGTCGAAAGAAGTTAACGTTGATGATGGAGAAAATACTACAAATAGATGATAAAATTGACGAAACCACCGAAAGACTTGATGACCATAGCGAACGACTTAATCAATTAATGGAGAAGGTGGACTTGCTAATAATTCAAACTTTTGAAGGGCTACAATCCAACCCACAAAACATAAATGTGCATGAACTTGTTGATCTGTTGGAGATTTGCTTTTAAGGTACCCAATATTACACTAAATTTCCAGAAAAGGACTATCAACGAATTAAAAAGGAGCTACCCAAATCTGATGGTAAATATCATACCGACGCTATTGTTTGGGTTAATCAAATGGAAGCTATTTTCCAATCGAACCCACCATTAGGTGAAGGTGAGAAAATCATGATGACATCCAAGGATTTGGACGCAAAGACATATGATTGGTTCTTATGATGGTCTGAAAAATGTGAGACTCTTTCTTTTCATTGGAAGAATTTCGTGGATGCCTTGCTAAAAATAATCTACGACGAAGAAGAGGATGATATCTATAATAAATTTGTTCATCTCAAGCAAAAGGGGTCTGTAAGCCAATATACCCACGAATGGGAAGTATTGGCTACAGGAAAAGGGGGATTTAATGATGAACAACTACTTAAAATGTACAGATGCAGACTTGAAGGCTATATTCGTGCATAAATGAAATTGTACAAACCACAAACTATTGAAGAATTTAGACATATGACAAGGCTTATTGAACAAAAACATAAGGTCAACATGCCATCATTCAAGGAAGATGAAAACTGTTAATTTTAGATAACAATGGTATGTTCTATGCTTAAGATAATTTACTTCAACGTTCCTTTAGTAGCCCAATGAAAAATTCCAATTATATCCAGTAGCAATCACATTAACTTATAAACATTGATAGTAAATGTCGATAGAACATAAAATCATATGCAGAAAACAAGCCAAGACAAGAGGACACAAGATGTGGCAGATGCCAGGGACAAACCTTAATGTGGGGAAACCCTTTGATCAAATCTTCTTATTATTCTTTAATAGTTCAATAGACAGAGAGAGTACAAATATCATAAATACAAGCCCAAAACATATATGTGAAATTAGTAGTCAAATCAACCCTAACCAGAAAGTCAACGGTGGTCAAAGCTGCCCCAAAACATCCTCCAAACAATAGTCCAATTCAGCCTTTCAGGAGAGTCAAAGTCAGCCCAAATTCTTCAGTCAAACCAGTCAAAGGAGAGAGAAAATACTGCTGCAATTTTCTGCGGTCAAACTTGAAGTCAATGTTGGTCAAACTGTCCCAAAATTCTTGATTTTTGTGCCAATAAATGTGGCCTCCAAAAATCGAATTTCTAGCCCAAAAACTGAGGTCAATGCTGGTCAAATCACCTCTGGTCAACGCTTCTGAAATTCAGCCTGTTTGACCCCGAAGAACTCGACCTTCTGCCACACGTGTGAAGGAGAGAGAGAGAGAGAGAGAGATTAGTCACACATGCGAAGAATGAGACATATGCCTCCAAGCTATACGAACCAAGAGAGAGAAGATGATGTCCAAATGAGGAAAAGGTCACCTCTGTTTATACAATTCGTTAAGGGTAAGGAGACCCATTTATTGGGGGCTTCATGAGCCTACATTTGATTGTGGCTGACCTTGACAATTTGTCCACAAGTGAAATAAATTCATAATTCCATTTCTGCTTGTCAGAATGAGATGATCTTTATTTCAAAATTGTACCTCTCCGAAAGAGGAATCCAATGCCATAATCATCTCCATCATATGAGCTGTCCTAAGGTGGAAGTTGGCCCTGGTTGCCAATTTTAACACTCCCTCTCAACTAGGGAGAATTCCACCTGCCAATCCATCATCATGCCAATCTATCATCCTGAACCATCCTTGCCATCACTGCCCTGCTCTGCTGAACCATGAAGTAATAATGAAGAAGTGATCAAGAGTATATCATACCACTCTCCACTGACTAAAGTTAGTAATTGATCCCAGATCAAGTTTTTGAACACCATGCATCCTAGTCATAGGGAGTATGACAGTACACGATGCGTCCATCTGTAGTGGTATGGTCCTTAACTAGCTTTTCCCAACTCATTGGCCAGTTGAGAGGTACTTCCCATGAGTCCCAGACTCTATTGGTAGGATGTGTGTTGCGGCAACATCAGGAGAAGGTGAACCATTCATCTTGCTCATATGCCATGGGATGTGAACCACTCATCCTATGCATATGTCAATCGTAGGGGAAGGTGAACCGCGCACCCTACATAGATATGTCCGGGTAGGGGAAGGTGAACCACTCACCCTGTATCTAGCACACCACTAGATGAAGGTGAACCAACCACTCACCCTATGGTCGCTCATGCCTAGCTCCAAGAAGTACCCCACACCCTCAAGAGCTCCCAAAGATCTGTGTTCAACTCATATGGGACCCTCATAAGAGGGTCGTTCCA
The DNA here is from genome assembly GCA_000404065.3 of Pinus taeda. Taxonomy (NCBI): domain Eukaryota; kingdom Viridiplantae; phylum Streptophyta; class Pinopsida; order Pinales; family Pinaceae; genus Pinus; species Pinus taeda. Next base: position 132,667 of record APFE030869042.1, on the reverse strand, counting down.
CTACTCCAAGTCTCTCTCAAAAGGTTAATAATTTGACCTTCTTGAGAGGCTTCGTGAGAATATTTGCAACTTGTTCACCTGTCCTGTTGTGTTCGAGCCTAACTGCTCTCCATTGTACCACATCTCGGATAAAGTGGTATCAGATATCAATGTGCTTGGAGCGGTTGTGGAACACATGATTCTCTGATAGACAAATCCCACTCTGGTTGTCGCAGAAGATCACAGTGGTATCTAGCATGTGCTCAAATAGCTCACTGAAGAGCTTCCTCAACCAAACTACTTCATAAAAGGCCATACTCACAACAATGTATTCGGCTGTGGCAATGTTTAGTGCAACCGATTTATGATTCTTGCTCATCCAAGATATAGAAGCAGACCCCAAAGGGAAGCAACACCTAGATGTGCTCTTACGATCCACCACACTGCTAGCCCAGTCAGCATCTGTATATCTATGTAGTCTCAAATCCGCAACAATGTATCTTAGTTCATAGCGGATTGTGCCCTAGAGATATATCTCAAGAGATTCTTGGTAGCAATCTAATGAATGTGATGAGGCTTGACCATATATTGACTCAATGTGTTCACAACGAAGCATATGTCAGGACGAGAGTTGACCAAGAACATCAGTGCCCCTCACAAGTTGATGATACTTGGTAGGGTTCGCCAATTTGGGCCCAACAACACTTCTACATAGCTTCTTAAAGTTGAGTTCAATCGGAGTAGTCACAAACTTGCAGTCCACCATCCCAAATCTCTCAAGTAGCTTCACAATATATTTTCCATGAGATCGGAAAATCTCACTCGGCTTTTGCCAAACCTCCAATCCTAGGAAATAATGCATCACTCCTAGGTCCATCTCGAACTCGGAAGCCAACTCCCTCTTGCATTGATGAATGAGAGGGTCATCACCTATCAGAAAGAGATCATCCACATAAAGGACCAAAATGAGAGGTCTGTCCTTTTCAACCTTGAAGTAAAGGTTTGGGTCAACATCACTTCTTGTAAATTTCAGCTTCATAAGATAGCTATCGATCCTCTCATAGCAAGCCCTAGGGGCTTGCTTCAACGCATAAAGGGCTTTCTTCAACTTGCATACATGTGTCTCATGATCTTGAACCTCGAACCCCTCGGGTTGTTCCACATATACTTCCTCCTTAAACGAACCATGCAAGAAGGCATTTTTGACATCCATTTGATGAAGGTTCCATCCTTGCGAGGTAGCAAGGTCTATGATCGAACGAATGGTGGTATATTGGGCAACTGGTACAAATACTCATCATAGTCTACTCCTTCCTTTTGAGAGAAGCCTCGAGCTATAAATCTAGCCTTGAATTTCTTAGCACTCTTGTTAGCTCCATGTTTGATCTTGTAGAGACATTTCGAAGTGACCACAGATTTATCCTTGGGTCTAGGAACCACATCCCAAACATCATTCTTCATGATTGATTCATACTCTTCATTCATTGCATCCTTCCAAACCTGTTGCCTCATGGCTTCTTCGAATGTACAAGGCTCAGATTGTACAATGGTACTCATGGCAGCTAAGTACCCTTCGTACCTATTCGACTTCTTGCTTTCACGAAATACCCCCCTCGGTGCAATGTGTTTCTCGGCATCTTCAAGAGTATCTTTAAGCCACAAAGGCCTCTTTGTTGTAGTAAAGGGCTCACTAGGAGGTCGATCAATGGGATCCATCAGATCTTCAACATTGGGCATCGGTTCATCGGACGAAGATTCATCCTTCTTTTCTGCATCAACCTCATCATTGGCCTTCCTAGGAATAAGAAGATCTCGAATCTTTCTAAGTGCAAAATCTTCATTGAAACTGATGTCATGACTTAATTCCACTTCCCTTTGACCAGGCACATAGATTCTATATGCCTTCAAAGTTTCACTATAGCCCACGAATGTTCCATTCTTCCCAGATGCATCTAGTTTCTTTCTTTTTTCTTTCGTCACATGAAAATATATGGGACAACCAAAAATTCTAAAATGAGAAACATCAAGTTTCTTACTGGTGAATACTTCTTCGGGTGTCTTGAATTCCAAAGCTTGATGTGGGAATTGGTTTTGGACATACACAACGGTGTTGGTAGTTTCTCCCCATAAGAACTTCGAAAGACCTTGATCATGAAGCATAGCCCGGGTGGCTTCTATGATAGTACAAATTTTCCTTTTAGCAACACGATTTTGTTTAGAAGTATATGTGGTTCTAGCCTCCCTCTTAATGGCAACTTCTCTACAATAGTATTTGAATTCATTAGACTCATATTCGGTCCCATTATCGGTCCTCAATATTTTGATCTTCTTCCCTGTTTGATTCTCGACCAAGGTTTTGAAGGAGAGGAACCATTTGAATACTTTGTTCTTCTTCTTTAAGGAATAGATCCATGTCTTGCGATAGAAGTCATCCACAAAAATAGCATAGTACAAATATCCACCCAAAGATGTCACGAGAAACATACCCAATAGATCAAAATGGACGAATTGAAGAATATTGGTGGTTTGATTTTCACTCGAGGGGAATGGTCCCCTTGTATGTTTTCTAGCTTCACATCCCTGACAAACACCTTCATGATTTAAGTTGAATTCGGGCATCCATGTGACCATCTTCCTTACATCAGGTAAGGCTGTGAAATGGAGGTGAGCAAATCTTCGGTGCCATGGTTCGAATTGAAGAGAGGTGTCACAAATCATTGCTCCCAATAGAGTTCCTCCAACTAGATAGAGACCTTCAACCCTGAATCCTAGAGTGAATGCATCTCTTGGATTCCTTTGCCAAAGACGAACCTTCCCATCAATGAATGACACCTTAAAACCTTTGTTTTCCATCGCAGAAATAGAAACCAAGTTCTTTTTCAGGTCAGGTACATATAACACTTCTTGTAGGTGAAGGGTTTGACCTTGATTTACGTGAAGATTAACAATCCCAATTCCTTTCACGGGATAAGTAGCATTATCCCCAAGTATGATCTCCATATTTGTCTTCTTTTCAACCATGTTTAAGAGAGCTTCTTTGTACCCAGTGAAGTGCCTTGAGGCACCACTATCATTCAACCAATGGTACAATGTATGAGGAGGAGAGGCGGTGGAGAGGGCAGAAATAAGATAAAATTCATTTTGCTTTACAACATTAGCTTCATCATACCTAGAGTTTCTCGACTTCTTAGGAGGACGACCACCTTCATTTCGAGCAGCAGGAGCATTCCTCTTTCCTTTGTTATTGAACTTGTTTTTCCTTCGATTGCCATTACCCTTGTTTTTATTATTGTTGTCATCATCTCTTGGAGTATCCTTTTTGTGAGGACACTGTCTAACGAAGTGGTCAAACTTGTTACAATTGAAGCACCTTGCTTTTCTTCCTTTATTGAACCCCGACTTGAACCCTTGTCCTTGATTCCTTGGACCAACATTGTCCCTTCTTCTATAATGAGTAGAGAAGGCTTCAAGATTGTTTCCATTTGAGGGCTTGCCTCTTTCCATCATCCTTATTTCTTCTTGAGTGCATCTGGCCAATAGTTCCTCAAATCCAGGAATCCTGTCATTGTTGAGGATGGTAGTGTTGAACACATCCCATTCTCTTGTAAGGACTCCAAGTGCAATAAGGGTGAGCTCCTTGTCACCAATGAATTCTTCAATAGATAGGATATCATTCTTGATCTCGGTGATCCTCATGAAGTAGGATTGGATGGATTCTCCTCTATCCATCTTGATGTCTTTCAACTTGTTCTTGAGAAAGAGAATTTGATTTGCATTGTTCACTTTGAACATCCCAACTAGCCTTTTATACATCTCCTTAGATGTTTTCAAATCAGAAACATATGCAACCAAAGGCTTATGAATAGAATCAACAATAATCTTCTTAGCTTTTACCTCACCTTTTTTGTACTTGGTTTGAGCAGCAGCGGATGCATTTGAAGGAGGCTCTGCTATTGTTCCTTTGACATGGTCCATGGCATCATGCTCTTCCAAAGTCAAATCCAAAGTCATCTTCCATGCATGATAGTCAGACTTGTCCTTAAGCTTGTCCTTGGATTTGAAGAAAGATGTAGTTGTCATTGGGACTAGTTCCAAGTCCTTCTCCAACAACTTACCTTAGTAATTGCTTTGCTTCACTCTTGCTTGGGCTTTGTCTTCACCTCAGCTCCGATTCCATGTTAATTTTAGATAAAAATGGTATGTTCTATGCTTAAGACAATTTACTTCATTGTTTCTTTAGCAACCCATTGACAAATTCCAGTTATATCCAGTAGAAATCACATTAACTTATAAACATTGACATTAAATGCAGATAGAACATAGAATCATATGCAGAAAACAAGCCAAGACAAGAGGACATAAGATGTGGCGGATGCTAGGGACAAACCCCAATGTGGGGAAACCCTTTGATCAAATCTTCTTATTATTCTTCAATAGTTCAGCAGAGAGAGAGTACAAATATCATAAATACAAGCCCAAAACAGATCTGTCAAATCAGCAATCAAATCAGCAATCAAATCAGCCCTAACCAGAAAGTCAACGGTGGTCAAAGCTACCAGAAAACATCCTCCAAACAGCAGCCCAATTTGGCCTTCCAAGAAAGTCAAAGTCAGCCCAAATTCTTTGGTCATCCCTAGTCAAAGGAGAGAGAAAATACTGCTGCAATTTTCTGCGGTCAAACTTGAAGTCAACGCTGGTCAAACTGTCCCAAAATTCTCGATTTCTGTGCCAATAAATGCAGCCCCCAAAAATCAAATTTCTAGCCATAAACCAATGTCAACGCTGGTAAAATCAAAATTTTACCTCTCCAAAAGTGGAATCCAATGCAATAATCATCTCCATTATATGAGCTGTTCTAAGGTGGAAGTTGGCCCTAGTTGCCAATTTTAACAAAAATCAACAACAATACTCATGTAAAAAAAAGAAACAAATGTAGGTATTGTGGAGACAAATGGACGTCAAGACATAGATGCCTTAACAAGAAAATATATACTAATGAAGTTAAGGAGTCAGAGACTTCATGTAATGAGTTAGAGTAAAGGATAAAGAAGAAAAATAATTGTCGTATGTGTGGAGAAAATTGGACACCAAGACATAAATGTGAAGACATGTCCTTACGTTACTATAAGATAGTAGATGGGAGGCAAGTTGAAGTACAAGAACTAGATGAAGAAGTCACTATAATGCACAATGTAGATTCAAACCCTGAGGGAACATCACAAGAAGCATAATTAGTTGCAATCTCATGTGTCCGGCAAAATCAGGATGAAGAAAGCAATTCTTCAAAAGATCAAAAACAACAAACGACTACAAAATATGTTCCACCACACCTTCGAAAGCAGAGAACCCAATCTCCAAGAAGAAAGAACACTAAGCTTACACCACCACGAACAAACATGACAAGGAGATTACGCCCTAAAACCCTGAAACTTAAAGGGATCATAAGAGGCAAAAATTTTAATATACTTGTAGATTTTGGTAGTACTCATAATTGTATTAACATTCATCTTGCTAAACAACTAAAACTTAGTATGTGACCAATTAAGGACCTAACCATGGCTGTCGCTACTGGGCAGAAGTTCGAAGAGATAGGAGAATGTCATAAGGTTTCAATCCAAACACAAGAACTAGAACTACATACATAGTTCTTTTCCCTACCACTCAAAGAAATGGATATAGTGCCAGGTGCAGAATGGTTAATACATTTAAGAAAGCTATACTACAAACCGTGAAGAACAGTTTATGGATTTTAGTTGGCAATGATGACACTATAAATTATATGGTGTTGACACTGCTAGCTTCAAGGAAGGTGCAAATACATATGAGAACTTCACCAACTCACAAGGCACAAAGAAGGTCAAAGTAAATAGACATCATTCCATAGCTATGTGCTCAATTAGAGAAGGAAACTTAGACCCATGTTTGAGGGTTGTGTATTGATATGAAGTGCTCTAAGCCAAAGAATCCTAGAAGAATAGGGTTTCTAAGCAATCCTTGTGAAATTAGAGTGTCAAGGTTGCGGGACCATAAAGAAGCCCTAGTGGACACAAATGAAGTCAAGGCCGTGGGGTAAAACTTCAAACAGGTGGACTTGATAGAGTGAGGGAGGAGAAAAGGATCAAAGAGGTATGCTTTAACTTTTATGTTCAATGCAGTGATCCTTAATGAAGCCACTAACCACATGCAAACTAGGGAAATGATCTTTGAGCTATGGCTTGGGATATCTTGAGATTCCATAGTCGGAATAGCCTCAAATTTGGAGGACCTCTAAAGGACTCATTAGCATAGCTCTAGACCAATTTTCATTGATTTTTGATGGTTACAATAGAATTCGTGTGATGCCCTAGATGGCCTTAGAGATTAGGGCTTAGAAGAGAGAAGAGGAAGGTGAAAGAAATCTTCGTTTAGTGATCACGTTAGGACTAGACCGGTGCCTAGCCTTTTGGGAGAATAGAGTCAATTCAAATCAATGTTTAGAGATGTCTTATACCCAATCAAAGAGCCTCCTAGTAACTTCACATGCCCTTAAAGGCAACAAATAGGTCAGTAGGAAAGTTTACACTTCTTTGATGCTGTAATTGGTGACTTATCAAGGTAATTATGAGAAACCATATACCCCTAGGACAAATATTCACTACAATTTAGCATAAAACATATGAAAATCCCTCAAAAAGACTAGATCAACACATTCACATTTCAATTATGCAACTTCACTAGCTTCATGAGTGAAATTCCTTCATAGATTATGCAAATGGAAAAATTCAAAATAAACCATAAAAGAGCACACTTACAAGTATAGTGAAAATTTCCAATCACCAATAGAGACAAATATCGAAGCTCCAAGGCAAAGAATAAGTTTTTCCAAATATCGAAATGCATCAATAATCCAATTCGTCCATCAACAAGGCTAGCAAAATTCTCAAGAAGAGATACAAGTCCAAATTCAAGTGATAATCAAATGAAATGATCATCACATCAATAAGGCCTAATAATGACCCAACTAATAAAATAATGTGCCAAAATAACATTCTTTGGTGACAAGCCCACCAAGATAGCTCCATAATACAAAAATAAGCTTCCCAAGAGGGAAAGATATTAAACACAATAGGTTGAAGGGCCATTGAGGAGGCCTAATGGAGTCCAATTTGTGCCAAGATGAATAAATGAGCTCCTAACATAGTGATCAAGGGGTTGGCCCCTTGATATCCAATCAAACAACCTGTAGTGTCCCGAAGTGGCTATGGGGGCACAAAAAATCCTCATGGGACTCTAAATGGATCACAAAAGTCCGTATCCCATCTGTAAGGGCTAGAACAATGGTGCAAGCCCTCCCGCAGTGAGACATATCCTCATCTGGGCTTTGGATAGCTCCCAAATGTGTGGTGCAAGAGTGGAGCCGGCTGGGTAAGGTGGTCTAGCTGCATCATCATCATCTAGTAGGTGGAATACAAGCAAGCCATGAATGGAACTGAAAGATTCCATGGAGTGGTAGTCTACTCTTTGTTATTGTGGAGACCCGTGGCTCTCAATGCTCACCCTACAAATACCAATATGACCCTTTGGAGGGCTTGGATCCTATATAGGGAGACCAAACCCCAGATGAAGGCCCACATGCAATCTTGTATAATATTCAATGCGTCCTCTCTCCTTCCAGTAGAACCAATCATTAGTGCAATTGAGTAAATGAGCTTATGAATCATGGAGCCAAGTCGACACTTCATAGTGGCATGCCCTTTGATAGTGGGCTTTAGAACGTACAAGTGTCTCCAAGTTCAAAAAGAAGTTTAACCAAGGACCCTATTAGGTGGTTTCAGCCTCTAAGGGCAGTGACATGTCCATGGTACATCCATCAAATGGCAGGTGGTATTTGAAATGGCGATGGAATGGAGTGGGGCCTTAGGGGATGGCTCCAAGCCACACGCCACAGTGCAAGGGTAGCTAAGATAAGGGAAGCCCACTTTTGGGTATATGAGTGTAGGAGGGAGCAATCGTGGTACATGAGTTACCCTGACCATTGCTTTTCCACCCTTCTTCATATACCTTTTGCCTTTTATGGATCTTTCTTTTGTAATTGCTTGGGGCTTCAGAGAATGAGAGCATGATATGTATGATATAACGGTAAACACCGCCTTAAGGTAGGGCAGTTCATTGTCCACCAGGGGTTGGGACAATGATGGGTTCCCAAATGTTGAAAGGGGCCCTAGGAACTAGGGTGATGGCCATGATGAAAGGGGTAGAGCTCATGTTTGGCTTTTGCCCATGTGCTAAATATGTATGTCTCGACCATCTTTTTCATTTTATGGTACATTTTTTGTTGAGAGTGGCCAAATTATGTTTTTTTTTTTCTTTTAGCTGCATCAATGTTAAGGGCATCATTCCAGGTCCGACCCAAAGTGTGGACAAGGGGAAGGGGAGGCTAACTCCTTGTGGACTTTGTTACTGACCATTTTGTAGGTGATATCCCTAGGAGAAATTTTTCTCCAAGATGGTCCTCAACTGACAGGCAACAACCCCTTGCAACTACCAACTAGTTCGTTGTGCCACTTCTTCGACGCCCGAGCCAACCATGTGGTCCCTCATGTTGAAGTTTCTAAATCTAATTAGTTTAGAAACCCTTCATGCACTTTTCCTGATTTATTCCTACCTACTTGTTATTTTTTCTTTAACAAGTTATTTACAAAGTAAATACTGAAAATAAACACCAGTGCATGCTCAACATATTACAGATTAACAACTAAAAGAAACAAGAACAAACACACCACATGACACCATTATTTTTGGACCAATGTCCCTGGAAAAATCCAATGCGGGAAAACCGGTGCAACTATCTGAGGGTTTTCTTATTAAGCAATATCAAAGTACAAACTGAGTGTCAAAATTGATCTACCCAACAAAGAATTTCCTTAGCAGCTATACCTCACAGTTTGAGAGAAATCTCCTAGCTGAAACCCCAGAAAATCCTTCCGGCAACTCCTCAGCACAAAACTGCTCTGCAACCCTAGCGTCTGCCCAACTTGGTCTGCGTCAGCCCCTCTCTGTCTCACGTTGGCCTTGCATAAGCCTTTCTAGGCCTGCGTCAACCCCAGGAGGCCCTGCGTCAACTCTGGGAGCCTCTGCGTCAGTTGCGCTAGCCCGTCTGGTGCTTTGCGCAACACTTGATTGCCTCTGCGTGGCCCTGCGTGAGCCCTTGTTGGCTCTCTGTCACCCTCCTTAGCTATTGCGCTGCTCTCTCGGCACAATCTCTGCCTTCTCTGTTTCTCTCTACTTAATGCCCCTCAGCTGCTCTCCTGATCACTGATTCTATCTCTCGTAGCAAACCCCGCTCTAGAGAATAGAATGACTGATCATCTGGTGTGCCCTCCAAGTGACCCTCAAGCCTCCTCTTTTACTTTTCCTGTTGATATCTTAACGGTCGAGATTAAGTCCCTAATCAACGGCTAATATTAGATCTCGCTTGATCCATGTCTTTTGGACCATTCTAACACAGATTCATATTAATACACATTAATATTTTATTTTCCCTAAGTTTAGACTTAGGGACTCCATTAAAAATATCTATTATTTTAATATCTCCTGATCTGTTTAGAATCTGCACAAACCCTTTTTAGGTATTGGAGATTTAATGTGCCCCAACCTCTCCACCAAATTTCGTGGCTAGAGCACATTCGATGCTACCCCAAATCAACACTCCCTTTTAGCAAGGACTGTCCTCTAGCAATACTCCTCAATGAGTATTAATCTGATCATCTGACATCGGTACCTGTGCTGATGCTAGGACTTCCTGCCCAACATCCTTTGCACTGCTGCATCCTGTACTGCTGCCCATGGTTCTGCCACTGCCACTGTTGCATCTGTACGACAACTCCCTCTGCATCTGTGCTGCTGCTGGTCCTTTCTCCCAACATTGCATCTGCACTGCACCTCCTCTCATCATGTTGCATCGTGCTGCCCACTGCTGCACTGCAACTCAGTTACTGAGAAGTAAGTAACTGATCTCCCAACTGACCTCCTTGTTGGGCTAGAAACACCCACTGATGCTGAAGCTCTCTCTGTCGCTAACAAGTGCTCCTTCCCTCTGACCTCTGTACTGCTGCAATAACTCCCTGCATCTCGCATTGTTGCACACCTCTCTGTGCCTTCCTGCACTGGTGCAACACTTCTGTGTCTCTCGCACTACTGTAACTTGCTAGCTCTGCGACTGTCTTGGGACTCCTGCACTGTAGCTCTCTCTACTGCTCCATTTGCATCCATCTCTACCTACCCAGCAAGTCCTGCTACTCCTCATCGGGGCTTCCGTAGCAATGTCTAATCCAAGAGGCTGGGTACCTCAAGGATCCTGCCCCTCATCGCCTGTATTCAGCTTGACTATAGCTCGATGTCTCCCCACTTCCGCTCAAGTGGTGTGTGTGCACTCATGGCACAGTCATCGATTGTCAAAACTTCCTTCTCTGCCCGTGCTGGTGCTGCCTTAGTCTCGGAAGACTCTCACTTACTCTTCTTCCTTGGGCCACATCCTCCTCCTGCTGAACTTTGATCCCTTTGCTGTTGCTACCTGTCTTCGACTACCGTCTGATCTCTTCCTGGCGAAGAGCTGCCCACATCTTTTCCCAAGGTAGGAGAGTCCCTCTGCCCAGGATATTCTGGACAAACACTTCCCAATCTTCTGAGACAGCATTCAGGGCTATCTTTTCCAGAAGATTTTGATCCGGTGTCGCTTCTATAACAGTCAACTGGTCTCGGATCTCATTCAGTCCTCCGAGGAAGGTGTTAATCGATTGACCCTTCTTCATTTGATACGACCTCATCTGGTTCTCGAGCAACATTCTTCTCTACACATAAGTATGTTGGTATAGGTTCTTGAGAGCCTCCCACATCTCAACTGCCATTTCCTGCTCGGCTCTATGTGGTACGACATGATCCTTGACCCTGTCAAGGATAATGCACTTGCCCCTCGCCATCGCGTCTTCGTACTTGTCGTTATCATTGGGGTTGACTGGGATAGCTATAACCTTCAAGACGAAGTTCTTGACACGATTCCTGTCAAGCACTGATAAGATTTTGGCCTTCCAGATTGTGAAGTTCGATGCTCCGTCCAGTCTATCCTGGTCTCTTACCCCGTGTAGTGCCATGACGCTCCTCTACTTCCCTACGGGAAGTTCTCTGTTTGACTCCTCTGAGTCTCTACTTCTTGTCTGAAAGTGCTCTATTCAACTCCTCTGAGTCTCTACTTCCCGTATGGAAGTTTTGTTTTGGACTCCCTCTGAGTCTTGATTTCCCTCTTGGAAATCCTTCTGCCACTTGTCGAGATGCCCCCTACTCTAATCGTCTTGAGTAACTACACTGCTGATCCAGGTTCCTCGGCTAGAAACCCTCGGTAACAACTCCTTTGGCCTTGCTCTGTTAGGTACTGTTCTGACTACAGTACCTCACCAACTCCACTCTGCAATATTTCTGCAGCCTTCTAAACTCCAGCAACTACCTCTCTGTGAACTACATCAGCCCTTCTCTGCCTCACGTTGGCTCTGCGTCACCCCAGATGGGTCTGCGTCAGCCCTGGGATGCCTTGCGTCAACTCTCTGGCGCTCAGCGTCAGCAAAGTTGGCCTCTCTGTGGCTTTGCGCAGCTCCCAACTTCTTTTGCGTGGCTTTGGCTGGCTCTGCGTCACACTTATTGGATTCTGTGGTGCTAGAAACAACTTTTGTCACCTTGGGACAACTATTTTGTGTTGCTATTGCTCTGCTCGGCTGATGTCTTTTAGTTCTCCTGTGATCTGCAATCACGCTCTGATACCATGTTGAAGTTTCTAAATTTACTTAGTTTAGAAACCCTTCATGCACTTTTCCTGATTTATTCCTACCTACTTGTTATTTTTCCTTTAACAAGTTATTTACAAAGTAAATACTAAAAATAAACACTAGTGCATGCTCAACATATTACATATTAGCAACTAAAAGAAACAAGAACAAACACACCACATGACACCATTATTTGTGGACCAATGACCCCAGAAAAACTCAATGCGGGAAAACCGGTGCAGCTATCTGAGGGTTTTCTTATTAAGCAATATTAGAGTACAATCTGGGTGTCGAAATTGGTCTACCCAACAGAGAATTTCCTTAGTAGCTATACCTCACAGTTTGAGAGAAATCTCTTGGTTGAAACCCCGGAAAATCTTTTCGGCAGCTCCTCAGCACAAAACTGCTCTGCAATCCCAGCGTCTGCCCAATTTAGACTGCGTTAGCCCTTCTCTGTCTCACGCTGGCCCTGCGTCAGCCTTTTTAGGCCCGCGTCAGTCCCAGGAGGCCCTGCGTCAGCTCTGGGAGCCTTTGCGTCAGTTGTGCTGCCCCTTTTGGTGCTTTGCACAGCACTTGACTGCCTCTGCGTGGCCTTGCGTGAGCCCTTGCTGGCTCTGTGTCACCCTCCTTGGCTGCTGCGCTGCTCTCTAGGCACAATCTCTACCTTCTCTGTTTCTCTCTACTCAATGCCCCTCAGCTGCTCTCCCGATCACTGATTCTATCTCTCTTAGCAAACTCCGCTTTAGAGAATAGAATGACTGATCATTTGTTGTGCCCTCCAAGTGACCCTCAAGCCTATTCTTATACTTTTCCTGTTTGTTGAGATTGCAACAAGATGATGGAGCTTAGTGAAAAGAGTCGCCTTCACTAAGTGGGCCCACAGGCTATTTTTGGCGCAAGTCTATTTTTAGACTATGTCTATTTTTAGACTGTCTATTTTTAGACATATGGATCATGTCTATGGATTGCAGGTTGCTGTTTATGGATAATTGATCAAGTTGGGAAAAATAGATGGACTTCTATTTTTAGATCACAGCGGGGTGACTGCTCAGTCTAAATATAGAACAGTCAAATATTATTAGCTCATAATAATATTTAGACTATAAACTTTGTCTTATTCTCTTGGAGCACTTCAGGATGAGCTACGGTTGTGGTACATGCAGATC
>APFE030869042.1:83593-95347 GCA_000404065.3 Pinus taeda | reverse complement strand
CAGACGGAGCTTGAAGTCAAGCCAGCTAGCCTTCAAACTGCATTTGTTATACAAATGCAAAGTAGATCAATGCTGCTTCAGTCTATCTACGGGTTTTGTTTATGAATTAAACAATAGATCTGCAAGCAATCTAATTGCCCTAAGTGGTGGCTCTAGTAACCTCTTTAGATCACCCTTGTGTTTTACATACATTGAACATTACTTACTCGGCCTAAACACCTAAACTAAATTGCAAACTGTGAGTGAAAACCTATTTAAAGTCTCGCACTGGTACCATCGCACCCTGCCTTCAAGGCAGTCTGTATGCATCGCACTTCCCGAGTGCAGTAGGTGCACTGCATACTGGTTTCATTGTGTAACAAGTGCGATAGTCAGGGAGGGTTAACTTTACCCTCAGAATGTGGTTTTTTCTCACTGTTTTCAGTCCTATTCAGGAGTTTTATTGTCTGTAGTCAGTGTACTTCTGTGAAAACCCCCTTCTCTTGCATTATTGCACCTCCTTAGTGCAAAGAACTGTAAATGTTTTTTTATGTATTGTGCGTCATTTTCAGTTCTCTTTTGCAAAAAAGTAGCATAATCGAACTGTCGTCTCTATATTTGAAAGTGTCGTAGCTATCATTTTCAGTTTTAGAAAGCAATCTCATTGTCCTTGATAGTCGATTATACAGTTACTATTGCATAGGATTTGAATTAGCAGTTCTAAAGTGTCGAAAAGAAATTTTCATTTCAAAATCGCAAAGTGTCTCTCTTGCTTTCACTTCATTTTGAAAAAAGAAATTTGTTAAGTACTGTCGCTTTAAAAGTAATTCAGATTTGCACATAGCTTTCTTAACATCATTCATATATTAAGAAGGCTGAAAACAAATACATGCATGTGCATTTGCATTTTGATTGCTTGGTTTGATTTAGGACTATGCATTTAGTGTGTGCTATGTGCTCTGTGAAGAAAAGATTCTTGACTTTCTTCCCTTAGTAGCTAGGATTTTCATTGCTGGAAGAAGATTAAACATTTATTTATCATCTTAGACTGCATTTTAGGAATTATATACACATCACGAGGTGAACCTGAAAGGAAAATTGTTAAGCAAGATCAACTTAAAATAAATTCAATGAATCTGACAACGCTTTGGAACTTAACGCACAACATCTAGAGGTCTAGGATAGAGACGTATTCCGGCGTTGTAAAGCCTGGTAATTGTTTTTTTCAGTGTTGGTTGGGTGATTCCTCCACTCTGAGATGGCAAGTGCTAGTACGGACTTGTGCTCCCACGTACTGTCGTGTATATATTGGGAGACCACAATAGGCTTCATCCTTTATCCTTAGGAAGCCGTGTCTACCGCCCTATCGATCGCAATGTACTGAACACAACATTCGGGAAGATTGACTACCATACCGTAAAAAGTATTCTGCAGTTTTGCGATTGGTTTGGTAATCCTCTCTGCCTAGATCTCCAGAGAAGTCAATTTTGCTCCTTTTCAGACTCTTTAAAGGAAAAGGTCCTCTGAGCACTTGTCACTTTAGGCTCAATAAAAATCAAAGGAAACTAGAGTCATCTTTTGTTTTTTCTCAACTCTTTAAAATTGAAAAAACAAGTTGTGTCAAAGCATCTAAAATTCATTTAATTCGAAAAAAAATTTCCCTTTTTATTTTGAGTCGATCAAGTAATCCGAAATCATGGAAGAAAGTCAATCAAAACCCCGTCATTCGCGGAGACTTACGAATCAACCGTCGTTGACTCTGGAAGTGAAACCATTCTGGATGAAGCAAACTCGTTTAACCGGATCAAATTCCCCTAGGTTGGTTGGAGCAAGCACTCCAACATCCTCAGAGACTCCGATTACTCCGAACATTTCTGGTATCCCTGCCTCTACGAAAGAAATTCCGCAACAGCAAAAGGACATTACAACTGATCCTGGTGTGATGGTTAACACTTCTATTCTTGAACCGTCTCCATTTATAGCCGATTTAGAAGGTGTCACTCCCCAACTGTCTGCCGCTACAGAACATACATCTTCTTCAGCACCAGAAATATTTGACGGACCTGACGGTCTGCCTCTTCCTCTTGGATTTATTGCCATAGAAGAGATTGTGGAATATCCTCCATCTAGCACTCCAACGCAACTTGGAGCCGGGATCGCCCTGTATCCTTCTTCATCAGTAAATATTCACCCACCCTCGGAAGTTCCTGAAGAATCGCTGAGGAATCTTTTGGATAGGCTTAATATGTTTGAACAACCGTCAACATCAAGGACTGTGTCACTTGACACAGCAACAGCGGAAGCTCCTTCTTCTATTCTAACAATGTTCACCGGTGTGCCATCTATCCCAACCAGATATCAATCGCTGGATGGAGTCCATCGAGGGACTATTTCGATAGTATGGACTATTCTCGTTTGTTCGTCCAGAATTATATCTGGAATCTCTTATGTTGCGTCTCGACAAATTGATCCGTCACAAGGTCAATTTGGGAAAACTGGTCCCCAAAGGCAAATCATTCCTTTGAGTACTGGATTACCATCGTATGGAGGGCCGTATACCCTTTCATTGTCTTCCTCGGAAGGACAACCATGCGTGAGTTCGCAATAAAATTTGGGTTATGCTGGAATCACAACTAGCGGTTGGGTGCCAATCCTGTCTCAACAACCAAGAGTTGTATGCTCAATACAACAAAGTTCACCTATCACAAACATCCCCACTACGCCGGCTATTGTGGCAGTATCGCAAGTACAAGCGTCACCAATTGTATGCCAACCTCACGTTTCGCAGGTTGCGATGCAATAATCTCTTGTACCTCCGACACAACCACAATAATCAACTGGTGGGATGGCACAGGTTCAAATGGGGAACACCAATCCCCATCTTGGTCAAACAGTCAGTACTGGACAATAGCCCATGGCTTCACAACCATGACTGGTGCAATACTAACAACCGCAATTCCAGCAGGCTTACCAAGGATATGAGCAACAAATTTTTGCAAGTAATGGGCAGCCGTATCAACCATATCATAATGGTTATGCCCATCAACCTTACCAAAGTTACCAACATCAAATGCATTATGTTGGTATGCAAAGACCAACTGCTCGAACGATTTTGTCTTATCCTAGGTATGCTCAACCAAGCCTGAATCAACTGTTGCCTTTCGTGGCAACTTTAGTGTTACCAGATCTGAGTCAACTAACAAACAATCCAGTTTCCTACGCCCCTTGGTGGCCAGCGATTCCACATAAACATCCGTCGGATATTCATAAATCTAATGGAAATCTGGGCGAACACCCATCGAATCATGTGATGACCTTTCATCTATGGTGTTCATCAAACACTCTCAATGATGATTCGATTTGGCTTCGCCTCTTTCAGCACACGTTAACTGGT
The DNA here is from genome assembly GCA_000404065.3 of Pinus taeda. NCBI lineage: Eukaryota > Viridiplantae > Streptophyta > Pinopsida > Pinales > Pinaceae > Pinus > Pinus taeda. Next base: position 91,974 of record APFE030869042.1, on the reverse strand, counting down.
CCAGCAGCAAAGTGGTATATCGAACTACCTAGAGCTTCGTTTGATAAGTTTAGTACCCTAGCCACAACCTTTTTAACCCATTTTTAGTTACCTATAAGGTACGAAATAGGAACTGAGCTACTTACCAATTTCAAACAAACGACAGCCACTCACATATCCGATCATATTCATGAGTGGCGGCGTCATCGTATAATGGTAAAAACATATGTTGCTGATCAACTATTGGCTGAATGGTTTATTAAGTCACTGTTACCTGCTATTACAGAAGATGTGGCAAAGGGAGGAGTCATCACTGAAGAGCAAGTTATTGCTCATGCACAATATCTAGACCTAATCTATACTCAGTCTAGCACGCTCTACGATAAAATCCCTGATGCTCCGAGACGAGAATTATTAGTTCCTCCGCCTCCTAAATCAAACAAAGACTCTCATGCCAGCGATCGTGTGATAGGTACGACAAGCACTAAAACTACAAATGCCATATCGAAAAAGGCCCCCATGGTTTCAAGTCAAAATGAAAATGAGGAACTTCTAGCCTCGGAAGTAAATGCTGTGTCAACAAACAAAGGCAAAGAACCCAAGCAGCCAGGAGGCAAGAAGAAGAAACAAGGGAAGAAGAAGAACCAGGGGACTCATCTCCTAGAAAATCTTTTGTGAACCCTTCTAGGAATGCGAAACCGAAAATCCATGCAGTATATGTGACGAGGATCACTGGACCAGAGAGTGTCCATATAAAGAAGAACTTAGAAAATTCTTCAAAAGTTCAAAAACCTCAGTTGTACTGACTAATCTGTTTCCAAACCTAGGAAAAAATTTGGTTGCTAGTGAAAATGCTTCCCCATCCCAATTGCTAATGTTTTTAGTCTCAAAGCAACTGAATGATGCTCTAATAACAAAAAGGAGTAAAGATTACGGGAATCCACAGATGTTGAACAACAAGGATAATGATCAACCTAGTAGTTGAACAAGGACTTCGACCGAAGTCGTGCCACCCATCATTCCTGAATTAACAATAAAATCGCCAAAGGAAGTAGTACACAAATTGACATTTAATCCTCGAACCCGAGCAGCACAACACTATAATATAGTGGAGGATTTAGCTCAATCACCATCTGCGATGTCGACTCTTGAGGTACTACAAAATTTCCACTCCCAAAAACAGGCTTTATTATTATCAATAGGTGGGATTGACCCAATGGATTCCAATCTTGTATCTTTTAATCATAAAGGATACTACCCTCAGTAACCAGCTCAACTAGCTTTCCTCATTCAAGTGAAAGCCCTCAACAAAATTGTTCATAGAACAATTATTAATGAGGGGGCATCCACATGTATCATGTCGATGAGTTTCTGGAAAAATATAGGGTCTCCATCCCTGTCGCGATCATCAACGACATTGAAAGCATTTGATGGACGAACATACATCCCATATGGGATACTAAGTAACTTGCAAGTTGAACTAGGGGGAAAAACAGTAGAAATCGATGTTGAAAACATCGATGGAAATCTCGATTACAACATCCTACTGGGAAGACCCTAGATTTATGACATGGTAGCCGTTGTGTCGACCTACTTTAGGAAAATTGCATTTCCTTCACAAGGAGGAATTACAATCATTGACCAACAAACTTTTCTCCCCAACAGTTCGCAAGTTACAGGAAGCACTGCGATGATCCATGGAAGCCCGAGCATGCTTCATAATATCGGAGTAGGCCTACTAAAGGACCCTACATTAATGGGAACTTTTACCCTACCGCCTCCAACAAATTTGGCGGAAGTGGCTAATGTAGGAACCTGCGATATGATATCTTCCATTCAAAAGATGTCAAAAAACGATGTTAAAGTGGATCATTCACAACTTTTTCCTCTAACCCCACTGGAAATATTATAGCAATCAATGTTTTCAGCATGGGAGGCAAACCCACATCAACGCTCATGAAGCGTTTGGATAGATAGGTCTAAGGAATATGGCACCCCTTCAGATCCTTGGTCACAAGTACACTCTACAGACAAAGGAATCCTTCAATCAATGATGATTGATGGGGCACCATGGGAAGATTACCACCATCGTTCCCATCTTCTGAACTGGAAAGAAGATAATTCCGGTGACCTACACCATCCTTCAATATTTGACTTTTTGACAAATACTGTAAACAAGGTGGATTCAGAGAGAAACCTATCCAAAATCAAAGAGACTACTACCATAAATATCTCAGCTAAAAAAAATGTTGTAGAGAATATTCATGTTGGTAAATCTTGTTCTTCTTCAGAACTAGAAATATATAGCACTCTCTTTCGCGAATTTAGAAATTTCTTTGCTTAGTCATATGATGAAATTCTAGGTATCGACTCGAGCATAGTTGAACATGAAATTAGGATGTATCCAGATGTCAAACCGGTACGACAACGGCTAAGGCAGGTGCACCCCAAGAAAGTCGTTTCCATCAAGGCGGAAGTTGAAAAACTCCTCCATGCTGGTTTCATTTACCCCGTTCCTCTAACCTATTGGGTATTGAATATTGTTATTGTCATAAAAAAACAAGCAACGATTAGAGTGTGCGTTGATTACAGGGATGTAAATCAAGCTTGTCCAAAAGACAACTACCCTACACCCTTTATTGACCAGATAATTGATGAATGTGCCAAATGCGAAATCTTTTCATTTATGGATGGTTTTTCCAGGTATAATCAAATAAATATCCACCCACAGGACCAGTCAAAGACTGCATTCATTTGTTCATGGGGCACATTCGCGTATCGCAAGCTACCCTTTGGTTTGAAGAATGCAGGGCCAACTTTTCAGAGAGTAATGAACTATGCTTTCCATGACATCAAAAACATCGTTCAACCTTATCTCGATGATCTCCCAGCTCATTCACGAAAGCGGACTGATCATCCATGCCCTTTGAGCGATAGTTCTACGTTGCCGACACTACAAGATACAACTCAATCCACACAAATGTGTGTTTTGTGTAAGTTCTGGTCATTTACTTGGCTTCATAGTCTCAAAGGATGGGATTCGTCTTGACCCTTGCAAGGTTCAGGAAATCATCGATTTGCCTCCACCTTCAAACTTGCTTCAGATTCAGAAACTCCAAGGGAAAGCAAATTTCCTCAGGAGGTTCATTCCAAATTACGCCGAACTAGCTAAAGGTTATACTCTTCTATTGAAAAAGGAAGTACCCTTCGCTTGGGACCAGGTCGCGCAAGACTCCTTTGATGCTTTAAAGAAATCTATAATACAAGCATCATTAATGTATGCTCCTAATTATCAAAAAGACTTTAACCTGTATCTGGCTGCAGCAGATATGACCATAGCAATGGTTTTAGTTCAAGAAGACAATGGAATTGAACATCCTATATATTATTTAAGCCAAAACTTAAATGATACAGAAATGAAATACTCCTATGTTGAAAAGCTTGCTCTCACGGTTTTTCAAGCAATACAGAGGTTTTGACACTAGGTCCTCTTCAAGAAAACTACCATTTTATCATATTGCAACCCCATGACTTATATATTGTCGCGACAGTTGCTGGCGGGCAAATATTCAAAATGGATAGCAATTCGACAAGATTTTTATTTGGAATTCAAAAAATCCAAATCAAAGAAAGCCCTAGTATTCGAAGAGTTACTATGCGATCTCCCATCATCGTCCAACGATGCAACATCCGAAGAAGCAATCGTGGATGAAAATTTGTTTCTGATATCTTTGAGCGATTTGTGGTACAGAGATATAATCATTTATCTCCAAACACAAACATACAGGTCTAATACCTCACTCTCCGCACAATGACGTATTCGATACCAAGCAAAAGACTACGTGATCGTCGGTAATACTCTTTACCATCGTGGTATCGATATAGTTCTGCAGAGGTGCCTCACCCTTGAGGTGGCCGAAAAAGTCTTGAATGACTACCATTCAGGCACATGTGGGTGACATCAATCTAGTTATGCGACGGCGCAAAAAATATTGCGAGCAGGATACTTCTAGCCAACAATGTTCAAAGATTGCATAATCGTAGTTACGAGTTGTCATGCTTGCCAAATTTTCGATAGAAAATGCAGAAGACCAGCCGCACCGCTCCAACCAGTAGTAGCTGTTGGGCTATTCTCCAAATGGGGCATATATTTCATGACATGTAACGCTACCTCAGCCAGGGGGCATGGGTACATAATAGTCGTGGTGGACTATTTTACCAAATGGGCTGAGGTAATGACTACATTAAACAACAACGGCGAAATGACTGCCCTTTTCTTTTTCAATCACGTAGTCTCCAGATTCGGCATTCCATAGGCCATAGTCATAGATCATGATTCACATTTTCGCAATCACATGATGGTTGAGTTGGCTGCCAAATTAGGACTGTCCCACGACAGCTCTACTCCGTACTATCCGCAAGCTAACGGACAAGTTGAGGCAATCAAAAAAGTCCTAAAGCGCATGCTGCAAAGGATGATCAGAGTCCACAAACGGGATTGGCACCTAATCCTGAACTCAGCCTTGTGGGCATACCGGACATTGGTAAGAAATGCAACCGGATTCACACCTTTTCAATTGGTGTATGGTCTGGAAGCAATCTTACCGGTTCAATGTGAAATCTCATCCCTCAAACTCGCAGTCGACCTTCTCCCTGGAACCTCAGAAGAAGAGGCTCATTTCTTGGAACTAATGCATTTGGATGAAACCCATCGTGATGCAGCTTTAGCTAACGAAGCTCATAAGAAGCGAGTCAAAGCACAGTTCGACAAGAATGTCAAACCTCATGTCTTCTCAGAAGGTGACCTAGTCTTACTTTACGACTAGGAACTCGATAAATTGGGAACAGGGAAATTCAAATCATTGTGGATGGGCCCTATATTGTTAAATGAGTATTAGCAAAAGGAGCCTATGAGTTGATGGACTATGATGGGATTCCACTGGCGCAACCTCGCAACGGGTTGTACCTCAAGCGTTACTATGCTTGATTTCGCATAGTAATCCTCGTGCTTTTGTTACATTTTTGTTTTCACCAAGAGCATTTAGTTTGGTTAAGTAATCCACTTTTTTAATTTGTTGTAGATGTCGAACCTACTAGAATCATTCGTTGGATATGCCGACGGAGCAAGTCGTAGTTCGCGGAACCTGTCTTCTGCGGCATGGGCCACTTTCAATCCCAGCGACGAGTTAGTAAGTTTCAGAGGAGTATGTATTGGTCGGTCTACGAACAATATCGTTGAGTACAATGCATTGATAGAAATCCTTTCTGATGCCATCACACATGGCATATGCTGACTTGTGGTCAGGCTAGACTCACAGCTCGTCGTTCTACAACTCACTGGCATCTATTCTATATGAAATCCAGCTATCTATCGCATGTTCCTAAGGGTCAAAATTTTGGAAAAACAGTTTGATTTCATTCAATATCAACATATTTCTAGAAGTTTAAATACATTAACAGACTCATTGGAAAATTATGCGTTAGATAGACATTTGCGACATTTATAAAAAGAAGCATCACATCAATATATGCAGCAGGATTATGTAACTTAACCAAAATAAAGCTCCGAAAATCAAAAATATATTTCATAACTGTTTATAGTCTGTACATAATGTTCTCTAACCAAATACAAAATTTTTCAAAGGACCCAAAACTCAAAATGCTAGGGGGCACCCTAGTCTAGTGATGCTGGCGATAACAAGTCACCGCCTATGTAATCATGCGTAAAAGCCTAGTCCATCGACTCGGCACTCCAGTAGTATGTCACTGCAACCGCAGAGGCAGCTCGTCAGTCCTCACATTTGGGATACCAAGGGTAAGGCCCTCGATCTGGAATTGTAGTGTTGAAAGAGTCTTGACCACATCAAGGTCACGAAGGATGGCCCTCCCAACAGCCTCTCCTGCTAGAGCGGCCGCTGGGTCTCTACGGCGTACTGCCGGTCGAACTGGTCCAAAATCTACATGAGCACATGATTTTGATTAGTATTTATCATAAGAATATAAGAACATTATAAAGAAAAATGAACAAAGATATGTTTAGAAGAAATTACCCATGGCACCCCACTGCTCGCCAACCGGCAGCACCAAGTCTGGATCACCTCAGAAATGCATACTAGCATATTGAAACCTGGCATAAACCACCTACTGATGATCGAAACACTCGAAGAAGGTCTCAGAAAAAGAAATCTGGGGCTGCCAGCATGCCGAGACATGAGATCAACCCATCTCTGCATCCGTGGTCCAGTCGGTGGAGGTAGGCCAAGTGAAATGTACTGTGGCTACATCAGTGGGATTCTCTCTAAGGCGAAAGCGGTCAAAATAGAACCATAACCAAAGTTCTTGGATCTTCCACTTTTCACCTTGGTCAATTGTTCTTTCATCACAAAAAGTATTGCATCAGAGCAATTGAACACCTTTGGTTCAAGGCATTCCAAAGCATACTGCATGTAAGATTTGTTGGCTATATGAAGAGCAGAACTACCAGCCAGTCTAGCAAAAGTGAGCAGAATGGTCCGCAAGGGCTGATCAGTGACATCTTGGATATTGATCTTGCCTTCCGTACTCAGATGAGATCCCTCTCTGCAATGTCGGTGAATGTACTCCCTCATAGACTCACCCCCACGGGCAGAGCCTGATAATGAGAGAGGGGCACCATGCCTCGATAAACTGGTCAGAAAATAGATTTCCACTACTGTCAAGGGGATTGATTTGCCCCTAATCTGGAATACCTGGTTGATAGGATCCTAGGCATTGAGGAAATACTACAACAAACTGATTTGTTGGCTCATGCCAGAGATACGGAAAAACTTCAACAGGCCACAGTTCCACAATGCAGCTATTGTGCCCGGATCATGTAAAGCGACATCGTCCTCTTCTTCATGCTCGCGTTCTCGCCATGTAACGACCATTTTTCTCCGATGAATCTCTAAAAAACAAACAAGGGAAGAGTCAAGATCTTCATTTGGTAAAAAACAGGCAAAAATTCATGAGGAAACTAGGCAAAAACTTTCCTCCCTGCATCCATTGCACCCCAGCAAGTGTACTGGGAGCGATGCATACTGACTAGTCAGTGGGAAGATCAGTATGCATCACACCTTTCGACTAAGGAAGGGTGAGATGGTTCGAGGGCGAGTTCTTCAAACCCCGGAGGCTCAGCAAGACAAGGAAACAAGCTCAGAATCCAAAATGAAAGGCATGCAATTGAAGAGCACAAATTTAGCTCCTACCTGGTCCGAACGGCGTCGAGAATTGTCAACAAAATCTCCCGAAATCCGCTGGTGAAAATCAGGGGGGAAAAGCACCTCCAGAGCTCTAACAAACCAAATTCAAATGAAATGGTAAAATGAGAGGTGAAAGTCACTTTTAATTTACCATGCACGTAATTCAAGTAAAATTATAGTGTTTTTAACTCATTTATCAAGCATATGTTTTCATTTCTAATCGGTTTGATGAAGCAAATGAACAGGTAGTACAATCTTTGAAAGAACAAAATGCTAAGGGTGAACCAAAAACTCAAAGACCATCATCGTGAGCAATGTTGTCGCAGAGTTCAAGCTCGTTAAAAAATAAACCCTCCATGAGCAGTTTTAGCGCATAGTTCAAGCTCATTAAAAAATAAACATAAGTCATGAGCAAATGTTTCCCCCAGCATTTAAGCTCATTAAAAATGAACCAGTAAATAACCATTGTGAATGCCTTATCACCAGCTTTTGAGCCTTGGTTGTGTTCTCGCCATCATCTCCACTCTATTTTTAGCTGATCATTCACCCCCATATAATTGTTTACCCTTTCGAGGAACATCTGCGAAGAGTGATTCTGTTAGCCATCCTTGTGACACTAGCGTGATTAGAAAATTCCAAATCTTACCTGGAATAAGCTGCTACCTGAAACCATCACTCGTTCCTCAAAAACGAGTCTTCTTTAAGCTCTTTTCACCTGACTCGTTAAATATGAAAAGATTGCCGAGCGATTGGCCTCTCCGCCTCGTTAAAGTCATCGGAAGTGCTATCCCTCCTCTAGATTTTAATCTTTTTGGACCTGAGGGATTATTACACAAAAAGATTGAGCGCTTGTCTTGTTTGGCTTGTTAAAACTATCGAAAATTCATCCCTTTTGTATTATTTTACGCTTTTTCAGACTTAAGGGATTATATGACGAGAAAGAATCATTGGAGTCTCCTTTCCATTCCTTTCAGAATCTCTAAAATTGAAAGGGATCGAGTTATCTTTGTCGTTAAACTCGTTAAAACCTAATAGAGACAAACTCGTCCAAATGGACGAGAACGATTTTCACTGTCACTAGACTCGCTAAAATATAGCGATAGGTTCGCCTGAAGGGCGGATTATAGAACAAGCATATGTTATCCTCCTCAAGCTTGACAAAAATAAAGAGGTACTGGTCAG
>APFE030869042.1:64555-83429 GCA_000404065.3 Pinus taeda | reverse complement strand
ACTGGTCAGCAATGACTGGGGAAAATTGGGAAGAAAACTTGAAAAAACTTTATTGGTAGCAAGTCGCTCTTGAACATGACACTTTCCTTCCGCATCCATGCCGAGTTGGGTTGTTTCGTTCACTGGTCATCACCATTGGTCCATCACACCATCCATCTTTGGGGTTAACACTACCAATCCATCGTCAGTGTCACCGATATGTTCAAGAGAAGTCATTCAGACAATTCTCCTATGTCTCACCCACTGCAATACATCCATGCTTCATTCCTTCATGACTGCCACCCTGAACCCTGTATCGTCAGATTGCTTTCACCTCCAAAATCATTTGCTTCGTTCCGTGTCATTGATGTGGGATTCATTAAGGCCCTCCTGCTACGGGTCGTTTCTTGTCGAAATCAGCTCATTATCCAAGAAGTTGACTTAGGAACAACCCTTTCAGTACTTTGAAGCTTGCATGCCTCAATGGCAAGTTTCTCACTTTCGGCGATAGGTTTACGTCAATTGCCTTTGACCGAGAGATTTTACGTGGTGCTAGATGCCAAGTCCTTTTTCACACCACGTGAATTGTACTGTAGTACCTTGAGGTTCATTGTCATTATTGGTGATTCCTCTCGCGCCTCTTAACAACTTACATCATTGGCTGGTAATCAGGCGATGTCTTTCCATGTTCGACTCCAGAACATTTTTCACATGGATCGACTTGTACTCTGAGTGAAGATTGAACCAGTTTTGAAGACCCCGGACTAGTTTCATCCATCTGGGCTGCGATATATTCAAGAATATAAAGACATCAAGTGTACATCATTGCTGAACAGATGATCATCCAAATCGAAGGATGATGAGTCCATATCATTAGTCTGTCACACAGACGGTTTTCTGTCCTATGTACATGTAAATGAATTTATAAAGCTGAGCATGGGAATGCCCGCCTCAGCTAGATCATGAAAAAATGTTGTCAAAACAATGTATTGTATTGTATCTTATTACAGGTTGCCTCCCAGCTCAGAAAAACTTCAGATCCTCATAGTAAAGCATTTCACCCGACATCAAAAAAGATTAACGAACTCATGCTTTATGGGGCAATTGTTATAGACATTTTTGGGAAATTCAGCCCCAATCATAAATGTCAATAAAATAAGGGCTCGTAAGTCCCTAAAAGTGTTGCTTCACTGCCTAAAGGAACAAGGTCAGCTGTTTACATCATCTCCAAGAAGTTCCCCACTGGACATTGCTCATAAATGGTCAAAAATGGACCATATTGAAAGCTCAATGTAGAGGGTGCGATGCCTATCACCTTCCCTATTTACAAGGTGAGATGCATACTGAATTGCTCCTCTGTAGGGTGTGATGGTCGGGAATGGACAAATGGCAGGGACAAAAATGAGAGGTGGAAGATAATGGAATCTTCCAGAAGCTTCTCCTCTGACACTTGCCTCTCTGTTTTCGACCAGAGATGAGTAAGAGATCATCATTCTCAAAGTGGAAGCAGGAATTATCAGAGAGAGGACATTAATCAAGATCCCAGAAGATGACTCACCTCACTGTAATCATCTATATATGGATCCCCCATCACAGAGATAAAGGGCTGGAATTTTGTATCTTATAGAGAAGTGTTGTTGGTTTTCTGGTGTACATTCATAGTGTTGGGTGATATAAGCTTTGCTTGAGGTGAAGAAGGGCTTCTGAGCTGGAGGATGATGCTGGGTCAGAGCATATGGTTGTAATCCTCTTGCTACTTTTCATCTTAATAAAGCTATTCTTGTTTTCTTCCATATTCTTGTGTACTTGTTTATATATGCATTTATATGGTTAACATACATCTGATCCTGTGTTATTTAGGGATATAGATCTTTGTTTCTTCTATAGTAGTATGTTGTTGTGATTCCACAGGTTCTCTTTGAAGCTAGGCAGATGAAGAAGTAGCAGCGAAGCTCTATCAAGAAGGAGAGGAAATCAAGCTCAAGACTCAGGTTGGTCTTCTTGGTTCTCCTCTTGTCTATTTCCATAAAAGAAAACAATAATAGACTTTAATTGTTTGTTTCTAAGATAGCCACCCATCTTAGTGGGAATAATAGCATCCGAGTGGACACTATTCCTGGTAACAATGGTACTATGCTCTTTAGCGGTAACTCTACACCAAGAAATCTATTTACTGCTTTAATAAATCTCATGTAACTCAAGTCATTTTCAACCAAATACATCCATGGAATTAGTACTATTAGCTTCTACTGATACTATGATTATTGATACCAAGTTCAAACTATAGGCCCCTAGTCATATGATACACATTACTAACCATAATGATCACCATTACTTAAGAGAACTTTTTATTTATTAGAGTCCCTCTTATATTGTGATACACAACACTTCCGGGATAGTAGCTCTTAATGTTTATTTTAAGCCATTTCTTGTGGGTATTTATATAACTTACATCGTCTTGTATTTTATGTATGTACTACATAATCCTAGTACCTAAGGTATAAAAATTTTCTTATATGGTTGTATATACATTTGAATCTCAAAGATATGCGTGAAAACTTAATTTTGAGATAATTTGAACCTAAGAATACATGGTATTCTTGATTCATAATTTAGGTTCTTGCATTATTATTATATTTCTCATATACCCACTTATATATATATATAATATATATTATATATATAATATATATATAATATATATATATATATATATATATAATATATATATTCTCATGGAATTTCTTGTCGGAAACTATGAGCTAGTCCCATTTGGAATCATTTGTTGCATTTTAATTTCAACTACAGAAGTGCTGTAGGAAATTTTTTGTAGGCGACTATGTCAAAATACCAAGATGAAAAGTTCAACCTGTAGCATTTTTCACAATTTCCAAAATGAAGACTTTTGTAGAAGAGAAATGTGAATTACCGATAGGATAATCGAGGTAATTTTTCATTTTACTTATCCATTGTGTCGAGAGGAATTTTTTTTCCAGTGGTTTTGTAATGATTCCATACTCTATAAGGAAATTTGTGACCACTAGCTATGAGGGTTCATCAAAAAATCATAATTATAGGTGACTAGAATGTTTTAGTTTGTGTCTAGAGTAGCTGCAATGGCTACATATTTTCCTGGAAAATTCATGATAAACCTTTGTCAGTATTAAGGCTAAGATCACAATTTTTATGCGGTCACAAATTGTATGGTGGAGTATCCCCACGAGGGAATGAAATGACCAATTAACCTCATCGCAAAGACATAAAGGAAGATACGACTGAGGGTTGGAATCAAGTTAGCACACTGAATTAAAGTTAATGGAATTCTTGGGAAAACAAGAGCTGGAGCCAAACCTCTCGATCGTAACAAATGAATGAGAATCTATGATTGGTTTTGATAATAGGTAAAATCAACAAAAAAGCCAATGAATTTCTATCTTAAGGAAGGAGCTTAATCAACACAAATTTAAACGGAGTCTCTGCAACACTAGAACCATAATCCAAAGAAAATTTGGGGTGTGTGAAGAAGGGAGACCAAAAAGGAAAAGTAATCCCTATTGGTTTGGACTCAGAAAAAAAAAAGAACATAGCTCTGCATTAGACAACAAAGGAAAGAATAGAGCTCTGTATCACAAACTCTAACAATGAGTCCTTAGAACTCTGTTATATGTAATGATATTAGATATAACACTAGGCTATTTGAAAATTTTTAAATAAAAGAGACATTATTGTGCTAACCTGCTTGGTGTTGGTTGGAAAAAATGAAGTTGCAGGTGAAGACGGTTGGGTGAGTACATAATGTGCTTGACATCAAGCATGCCCTTGTTAAGAATTTTGACCCTATATACTTTCTAGATGCAGTCATGGAGGCTTACACAGTCACCCATAGGACATTAATAGGGTCTGGAATATTAGAGGTCCTATTTCTCATTGCTTCCCTCTGGACATAGTCGCAGTTACATTCCACAACATTCAAGGGTGGCTCGAAGTGAAGCTTCCTCTTGAGATGGTGCCTCTCGTCTACTACATCCAAGGCCTCTGTGATGTCTCCATGTTGATCAAACTCCTACCCCATGGGTGCTCTGCTTTCTCTCCTGTAATGAGAGATGGAAGAGAAAAAACCCAAACACTCTACTCAAACCCTAAACCCCTCGGATTGAAGACTTTGTGATTAAGTCAAGCAACTTTGAAAAGCATAGAAGACAAAATGATGTAAGTGCATCATTTCTTTAAGACAAAAGGGCTTAAGGCATAAGGATAACTTTAATACAAAATGGGTTAAAAAAAAAAAGGATTAAGTCAAGCCACTTTTAAAAGGACTTAATAAAAAATGATAATTGTAAGAAAAAATGGCTTACGACAAAATGATTTTAAGATGAAATTATCATTTCATCTTAAATAAATGTCTTAAACACCCCTTTTATGTAGTAGTGTTAGCATAAAAATCATATGTAATTGGCCAGTGTAAGTTCTCATCAACAACAGTAAGTAAATTAATGGTATCATTGCAAATAAACCCTCTGTTTTATCTACTAATCATGTTCTAAAAACACTTTCTAAATCAATAATGTTCTCAATGCTACCAAGCTACACAATTTTTTATTATTATGTATATATCCACTATCTCTTAGTTTCGAAAATGCAAAATCAACTCTAACTATTGTAACTGTGAAATCTATTACACACATTATTTGTTAATAAACAAAAACTAAAGATACCATAGTTAATATTTATGAAAACCAATGCACATATACCTCGAAGCTAAAGAATCATATCATCCATTTATTACACATCTCGTTTGTATGTTTCTGTATATTCTTTACAATAATGGTAGCTAGATCATAAGTTGTAGATAATAATTCTCACTACAAAAAAAAGATGTCAAGTTATGGCTATTACAAAACTACAAGGATGCGTGGCTGGTGCCCACTACTTAGTATCATCTTTTAATTATGAATAACCTGACATATAGATTTGAGAAAGCTCAAAGATGCATGTTGTTTTAACAATTATTGCAAATTGCTTCACTCTCTTATTTTCCTACCTAAATAAAGGTTGGTTAAAAATGAATGGCATTTTAAAAAAATTCCATGAATGTAGAAAACAAATTGTCACATAAAATGGTAATATGCAGAGAAAATATGCAAAGTAGTGAGTATGTATGAAGAAATAAAGATGAAAAAAGACAACAACACTTCTGCACATTTGTAAGTTTCACACGATGTTTGTCCATTTCTCCTATCCTCTACAATTGTGCAATTAGTAATTAGCTTAACTTATAATAATAAAATTAAAAAATATGAAATTGTTATTTCCTTGCAAAAATTAAATTAATTAAATATTTATTTAGGACTCCGCCAGAGAACGAATAAAAAAGTATATCGTTACAAATTATAAAAAAATAGATAAAATTTACAAAAGTGTGTTGTATTGCATTTATACTATCTATGAACTTTATGGCTTCAAAAAGAAAACACATAGAATTTGCAGTCTTACAATCCCTCAAGTATAATGAAGAATGAATTTCATCATGGACTGCAGTATGAATGAAAAATATGAAGAAGACATTGTTGAAGAGGTAAATTTGTCCAAATGTGATCCAATACTATCTTATTCCTAGAAATAAAACTCCTTTTTATTTCTTGTAACTACTCGCACTAAATACTATAATAGTTTTTCACTTCTTTTGATATTTGAATTAATTTAAACATTCAAATCTCCAATAAGTATAAAAATGTAATCACCAAGTGTGAATTTTGTCCTTTCTATTGTTATTTCTTCAATGAATCCATAAATAGATACAAGTGGAACAACATATACATTTATTATGCATATACAACATGCGAAATGTACTTCCTACAAAACAAGTTTGATTTTTTTATTGTAAATGTTTTTCGTTGATATGATTTATATGTTTTCTTGTATGCACGTAAGTACTCCATGAAGACAATTTGATATGTTGAAATTGAATTTACGAAATTGGGTATTAGACAGTAGAAATTTTAAATCATTTCCTAGATACAGAGAGTCATAACATTCATTAAGTCTTCATCGCACACAATTCCATTGACATGAGTATGTATACTTCACGTATTCAAACTTGCAATCGTTAAATTTTTTGCACTTGCTATAATATTTTCTATGTACCCTAATTTTCATGATGCTTTAGTTCTTAAGAGTTTCATTCCTTCTGATACTTTCTTATTTACACAAAAGTTCTTCTGTGTTATTTTTTGAAGAATATACAATGATCCAATCATTCTAATATAACAATATCCCACTTGGATCAAATTAAATCCCATTCAACGTTAAACCCTATGATCAATGAATTTTTCTAGCACAAATTAGTTGTATAAGATTATTTTACTATAAGTGTAAATCTCTTGCTCTTAAGTCAATGACTTTGAAACATGCAATATTAAAGTCTAATCAGATGAAACATTTTTTTCGTACAATTCCAGATTTAGGAAATATATCCATAACACATCAACATTATTGTTATTTTTCATATATGTTTTTAATATTCCATCAACACCATTAATAGGGCTATCTTCTGTATTATACCTCCAATCATTGGCTCAATAATAACATTCCATTTGATAAGAATTCTTGACGATAACCTCATTGTATTCTCATATGAAATAAATCCTATATCCTTATTGTGAGTTTCGTCATTTGCATCAAGAACTATTAGCTCTTCATTTACATGTGACAACTTTCTTTTGTTATGTTTATGTACATCCTTCTTTTTGTAAAATAGGTATGGACACAAAGAATCCATTGGAGTCAGCCTATAGCACTTATCCTTTGCATAATTATATGTCTTCATTAGATTGTTGAGTCACTCACCTTTTGTTAAGGATTTGAACATACTTGTTATATTTTTAACATAGTGTTGTATGCAATTCATAGCATTTGACTCTCTCTTTCCAGAAACCGTATATTAGTTTTTTGCCTATTAAAATTAGTTGCTCAAAAAGAAAAGAATGTTTGATCGGTTGCACTTGGAACAAGTCACTTGAAAATATTACATCAATATTTCCAAAATAACCCAGTGGAGTGTGCTTAATTTCGCATAAGTTTTTAGCAACCTGGTACAATAATGTTGAACCTATCGAAGATGCCTTTATAATCAATATAACACGATGTTGATCAGAATGTTTTGTCAATGTGTATAATTTTTCACTTTTAAGCGAAAGATATTCTAACTTATTAAATGGTAAATGGATAATGCAACATTAAACCACCTGCATTGAAAGTTTCCTTCCCTATATATGCAGTGATTATTCTTTTCAATTGAGTTGGGTCATATCCGAACATGTTGTTGTAAAAATGAATTAGAGATTAGAATAGTGTTATAACAGTAACATTTTTCTAATGCCCACACCACCAATTACAAATACCTACAATGGGTCATTTGGATTTTTTTCTCATCCACTATTTGTTTCACTATCTTTTCCTATTATGGGTCAAGAGTTGTCATTGTTTCATAGAATTCTATTTCTTCTAGTACTTGTGGTTGTTTTACAAGTTGATAAGGTCTCTCAACAATTGGTTTTTCATTTATAGCCTTTTGCAAATATTGAAAATATGAGTCAATATCATGTTATTGATAAAAAAAAATTCTTTCTATTTCTTCAAATGTAGGCAAATTTATTTGAAGCAATTTACTCTCTTTGTTTTCAAGCTCAACGACTATTCTATCAATATCAAACCACAATGTCATTGATTTTTGCTCGTTATATTTTATGATTTTCTTAAATAAGAAATATGAATTCTCTCAACTCAAATATTGTTCTCTAAATATGTTCTCATCAATATGATATGGGACATACAACATTAATAATTCTGAGTAATAGTTATCAATGTCAATATTTTTATTATACTTTCCATACCTTATAACATATGGTCTATCAAAGACACCTCTTTTTTTTATTGTAGTGTATAAGATGAGGCAAATTCCGCTAACATACATGTTTAATGTTTTATGGTCATTTCACATAACGATCGATAATTAATAAACATGCTACGTTTTCATAATCATCCAGTTCGTGTTCTAGGTCTTTTGGATTCTTTAATAAAAATGTTTGATCATCTATCGCTGAAGTATTAATAACTATACATTTTCTTGAACTAGTATTTAGTGGCATTAACAACACTCTCTATACAACTTGTTGTGTAGAACTTTTCTATCAGTTCAATAAATATTTTCCAAGTCATGCAATTGTTTCTATGATATCACCATCATCTTTTTGACACACTTTTCTCACATTTAAACATTGATTTCATTGTTTTATCTACCTTTGCCATATACAAACTACAATAAGTAGTTGTAGCATATGAGTCAATTAAAAGTTTAGCATCAGTATTTTCACCCCATATTAAAATAATATGCTCAGAAAATCTATTAGTCCATATGTCTAATGGTCCTCTTTTGAACAAAAATTTTCTTCGTTTTACACTAGTGTAGATGAATATAATAATATTTGGTTATACCTATTTTTTCCTGAAAACTATCAAATATATATGTCCCATCATATTCCATATGCTCTAATGCATCAAATATTTCTTGCGTTTGCCTTTGGTTTTTCATTTTTGAAATCCATAGTCTCAAGTATTTTTGTTCTTAATATTGGAGGTATTGGAAAATTGAATCCTCAATGCATCTGTTTTCCTTTCCTACAAGTGCTTGTGTGATGATGACGTTGAACAATTTTCATATTTACAAGTTGTTTAGTTGAATCATAGGACAAGTACTTGTCAACGAAGATTTTGATTTCAATATTCATGCTTTATGCATAAATGGGAGAATTTTCAATCCATACCAATCCATATTCATGCTCTCTTCCTCGATTTTGGAATTATGTTATAAAGAAATAGCCAATGACATCATCAAAGTACTTGGAATCATGTAAAATTAACTGGCATATAGTATTCATTATTCTTTTGTAATATCATAGATAGGTAATGGGGTCATCTTGTATCAAGATATCAATATAACCTTCATCTACTTAATTTTTAGTTGATGGTTTTTCATCGATGTAGTTTTTGAAAAGCCTTCAGTGAAGGCTGCCAGATATTTTTAGCGCTTCTAAACAAAACAAAGAAATTGGGTGGACCTAACTGTCGTATCATTGCATATAATTTCTTACATAGATGCAAACAATAGTTCTTTAATGTACATATTTGTCTAAGATCCATATAGGCAATGTTCAATGAAATATTGCATTTCAAATTTTCCCTTGTTTTAAACTCTTTAGCTATTAGTTTTTTTCCTTTTAACTATCCTTTTTTTATACAAATAAAAATACAACTAAATACCCGATTGAGGATAATTCACAGTGTTTTGTGAAACAAATTCATTATATGATACACATAATCATGGTCTTGATGCAAAACCTCCCACTTACAAATATAGTGGAATGCAAAGTTTCTCGTAATACAACCTAATCATTCTTTTTCCATAAAATAGTGTGGGAAAGCTCATCTCTTCTGAATACTTATATGTCAATATGCCCTAAGGCCTACACCCTTCACTTAGAGCAATGCTTATTTGATTATTACAAATATCATAAATACTATACAAATCATTAAATCCATGTAATCATATCTTTATTACCGGCTCTTAATCACAGTAATCATTATCATCACTAGTTTACATATATGCATGTGTCTCACATGTGTATGCATCTTTGTTTTGATTGAAGACTTGTTTCTAGTTTTCATTTATTCTGATATTCTCTAGTCTATAGAGTGGATTTTTACACAATTGTCTCAATGTCCTCATGCCTTTATGTGAATGTATTCACCCAACAACAAATATTCTTTTAAACACTAAACATATTTTAATTTCCACAACCACAGTACTAGATTCATTTATGTCACAAGGAAGAGCAATTTGAATCCGAGATATGTCAACATGTACATTGATTAGTCTACCAATCAATGCTAATTATGAATTTTTTAAAAGGCTTTCAAAGTTCCCATATTTGCAAAACTTATAATCGTAATGATATTAGTTGTTCATCCAATTCATAAAGTTCTTTCACTATGGAAATTTTTTATATTTTGGCTAATTCACTCTAAACTACAAATTTGATAACTTTGTCATTGTCTAGTGCCTTGCTACATTTTTTTGCATATGCACTTAATTTTGGACACATTGTTAATGTTTTTTTCTATGGTATCTCTTTCACACCAAGTTTGATTGCGAATTGCATAGTCATAAACACGAACATCTTTTATTTTCTTAGAATAATGTTGTTCAACCACTGCTTCAAATGTATAATTGAACATCTGTAATGATTCTTTACGTTCATTAGAAAATATGCTATCCTGTATTGAATTTTTTTATTTCAATCATCTTGTAATCAAACTTATTTCCATAACGTTTTTTTTCATATATATTTTTTGAGTTCATGTAACAAAGAATGTGGCCTTTTGCTAACATTAACAGGCTTTGTATTAAGTTCCATAGTATCTTCATCAATTTCCATGTTCGTAGAGCTAGAATTTAATGGCTTGCATATTTTTCTAAGAATACTTGTTTAAAAAACGTTGTTATTTATTATACGTTTTTTGAGTTGATGCATTAATAGTTGCAATTTCTTTTTTGCACTGATAAAATTTGTGTCAATTTCTAGGCCTTTTTCATTTATGTTCATGTTTTTGAAGTCATATGCATTAATGGCACTGTGTTTTTTATTGGATTATTCTATACATTTCTTTTCATTAACTGCTTCAATAGAATGTTAGTTTTTTTTTGTTGTACTATCTCTTTGAGAGGTTCATAATGCAAATGAACTACACTCATAAATTACATAATATGGAATATTTTTTTGTCCTTCTCAAACCCATGACATTCAAAAACAATAGCTAGAGTGTAAGCGATCCATACGCATATAGTGACGTTTAAGGTATACCATATCTAGTCATAAACAAAAAGATCGCCATCTATCTTCTCTTTTTCATATGACATTGTTAATTTTATAATGTGTCCTTGCCAATCTACTATTCCGAGGAATTGCCTACTTTCATCTTCATTCATGTATTTTTCTATGTACCTTAATGAAAATGAACCATTATGCAATGTTGTGTAGAAAAAAGTCTATGAAATTATGCATTGAAAACAAGGAACATCATATTCATTCTTCATAAATTGGCATATCGTTTCAAAACAACTTTCACCGTAAATGCTCCTGAACCCAGAAAATATCTTAAACATATGCCTTATCATGCTTTTCTTACATTGATTTGTATGTTGTTATTGTTATATGGGTTCATGATTAGTTCCTATCGAATGTTTTTTCTTGCACATCAGTGGTTCAAAACATTTGACAATTGAATTCTCGTCATGGAATAATATGTCCTAACTTTCTTCGCACAAATTTGAGTTAAAATGCACATAGTTTTTCATTGTTTAATTTTACCAAACTCTTATGGGAACTTTCAGCCATTTTGATAACCAATATATACAAAATATGTCACCCCAATGTCCTGAATCTTCCCAAATGATAGTGTTTGAAGCTGATTTTTTCATCCTTTCCAAGTAAACATATTTGTTATTTATACTATGCATATGTATTAATGCATCTATATTCAATTCACGTTCATAAGATAATATGGATTAAACCTTCGGTCAATGTAAACAATTCCTGAAATGTTCTATTGTTCCTTCACGCAATTTTGTAGACATGTATCTAAAATGAAGTAAAGTTCACATACTATTGAATAGGAAATCTCCCACAACATATGAAATTTTTTTCAAATGAAATAGATTATACTTCCTTAGTTTTGAATGCATACCATTTCTTCCTATAGTAAACATATGCTTCTCCATCAACGCTTTAGCAATCACGCTTTAGACATGCTTATTCATCGATGCTTTAGCAATTACATTTAAAAAAAATTAAAATTCACTACAAACTATTGCTCAAAAATAAGCACAACCTAAATAATGTATAGTAAAATGAGTAAAACGTTATAGATACAACTGATTCATACCTGATATAGATATTGTAAAATATATTTATGTTTCCAAAAATAGATATTGTGTAGAATTCTTATGCTAACATGTAAAACACATAATTATTAGAACAAAGTATCGACTCTAACAACTACAAGAAAAAACTTCCATAATGATCCTCTCCCCCTCCCCTAGAACTATGAAATATATCAATATGCATTGGAAACATGGATGCCAAAAAAAGAATGCATAATCAACACTTGGTCAATGCAGCTACTGACATGTTAATTGTTAAAATTACATCACAAGAGCTTTGTAAAACATAGAACATCTAATTTATGATTCTTAGGCTAATGAACCAAACCTAGTGACATGTCAATTGTTTCTTGAACAAAAAATAATATAGTATAATGTGATCCAAAAATGGTTCCTCAATAAACCTCTAAGTCTAAAAGACTTCATATAAGAGGTAGAAGGTGCCAAATGGCACAAATCCTTTGTAAATTAGAGGAAAATGAATGTCACTGGTTGCTGTCAGAAATAGTATCATTGTAGAGATCCCTTCATTCTGAATCCAATGTATCTTGAATGGGAAAAAATAGACTTCAGATGCAGAAGCTATCATATAATGAAGTTGCCCTTTTTAAAAGGAAAAAGAGGCAAAATCCCTTGATAATGGGTCCTAAAACTCTCTAAGTCTTCATCAATCTCCTAAAAGGTCAAAACCATTGAAAAACAGGAAGTCTTAAGGATATCGGATTACACTATTGGAACCTTAAAAACATGAGAAAACAATGGAAATGAGGCAATCGGAGGCTTCAACAGTGTTTGTATAGGGGCCCTCAGATATGGCCGATCAATTTTCCAGATCTGATCGACAATAGCAATTGGCGGTGATAGGCGGAGACAGTCAGAGGCATAACACAATGGAACCAGGCTGATGAAATACCACAATAGACGATATCGGCGGATCACAATTAGTGAACACAATGGAGCGGGGCCTATGTATATATGCGGTATGATATGTCAATCACTAATGATTGGATCACATTATATTATATTATTTTTTGATACACCCGATGGAAATATAGACTGTATTCTATATATTTTTAAATCCCAAAAATATCAATTTCCTTTGTAATTGTGTAATTTGTTTATTAAACAAAATACAAAGGCATAAAGCCCTGATGTGATATTACGGACCCGAAAGGGTTTACTAACAATGTTGCATATAAATTGAAGTCCGATAAGTGAGACTTTTCCATGTTTTAGTGTATTTTAAATACAAAGGGGAAAACCATGGAGTAGGGATTGCGACATGCAATGGCGACTTACTAGCGGACCCAATAGGAAAATAAGGTGCACTTATGAAACTTTGTCGTTTGGAACTATGTTTTCTATGGACCTTCCCGTGCTTTACAGTGTTCTCTGTGTAAACACAAAGTGACTATTTCTGAAGGATTCAAAGAGTTGGTGGCTCCTTCCATTGTGGAATAGGTGGCATTCATCCTTGAGGGCGTTTAGAAATGATTTCTAACGTTCAAAGAAGGGATTCAAGTGGACCAAATAGGAAGATGAAGAGCCCAAGAGGGAAATGAATCAAAAACGTCATTTTAGCTTAAAAGCCATAGATGTCAAAGACAGAGTGGTTGGCTGAGTTGTTGAGGGCTGCTGAATCATAGTTGGCTGTTGTTTGAGGGTTTTCTACTAAAGGGGAAGCCAAAGAAGGAAGCTAAGGGAAAAAGAGGCAGTGCAGAAGGCAAAGAGGTAGTGCAAAAGCAAAAGGCAGCCAAGGGAGTCACTTGGAGTTCAAGTGAAAAGCCCAGAGAGAGTTGTAACCTGATAGAAGGCAGAAAGAAGCCAAAGCCAAGAGCCAAGAGCCAAGAGCCAGAGCCAGAGCCAAGAGCCAAAACCAAGATCCAAAGAGCCAGAGTCAAAGCCAAGGGCCATAGCAAAAAGCCAAGAGCTAAAGCCAAGAGTCAGATCTTCAAGAGAGAGGGATTAAATGGTTTCCGAACCCATTTTTTTGTGTAAAATAGCAGGAGTTAAGCCAAGAGTTTGTAAAAAAGACTTCGACCATAATCCCAAAGAGCCTAGTTGAGTTGACTAGAGCTCACAGAGATGTAGCCCAAGAGTTGTGGATGAACTCCTAATTAATTTGATGTCTTATGTGTTTGTTTTTACTACTACATTTTTCACTGTTTTATATATATATATATATATAATAATATATATAAATATAATATATATATATAATATATATATATATTATATATATAGATAATTATAATAAGATATATTATTATATTATTATATATATATTATAATATTTATATATCAGTAAGCACATTTATATATCAACACAAAAAATACATTTTTAAAGCATGTAATATGTTTAAGACAAACATAAGCATACACTATATTGTCAAGCATTTTTTATTTCCGCATTGGTTAATCAAATAGACTTGGGAATATTCAAGCTTTTGAAGTGGGAGAGGTTCTTGTAAGTTAGACAAGAAGCCTAAGAGCCCCATTTTCAAATCACATGGCATCAGAGGTTAAGATCGATTAAGCCCACCTTCAAAGAAGTTTATATCAGAATGCTTGATTGACAAAGCAAAGATTGCTTGTCTGAAAGGTGTTTGAACAACAAGAGGCTGATTGTATGCTTATTTTGTAGACAGACTATTTTTTGAGTTTTCAGAGGTGAAGGGAAAGTTATTAATAGCTCAGTCCAAGAAGGACAAGAAGGAGAAGGGCTGAAGGAACTCTTCTTATCCCAAAGGACCTCAAGGCAACCCAAAGCACAAGAGGTTTGTTGCAAGAGGTTGCTTAAATAAGCTCTTTATTTATCTTGTTGAAGTTTTTCCTGTTCATTGGCATAATGACAACTTCTACAAGTGGGTCCTCAAATTCTGCTCTCTTCACAAGATTCTTTGATGAAGACATGAAGCAATAATTGTCCACCATGATGGATATGGTGACAAAAATGTATGAGGATGGAAGGAAGAGTAGAATGCTTAGAAAGTAGTTGAATTCCATGAAGGAAGAGAAGCAGTTGCTTACTGACAAATTGAAGAAAATGGATAGGAAACTTCATATTGTAAATATGAACCTGAAGAGGATGCATGAGTTGGAAACACAACTCTTTGCTGCCAAAGAAACCTTAGTCAAGTAATAGCTTGAAGAAGATTCTTATGTAGATAGTTCCAAAGCTGACATCAAGGCCATTGAAATAGTCCCAAGGAGTTTCATTTCATATACTCTACCTCAGAAGTGTGAAGGTTGTTTTCAAGAGGAATACAATAGCTTGAAACATCAATTGCAGGATGCAAGTGTTCAGAACAACACACTTGAGCCAGAGAGTTGGGGAGACTCCAACAACCGTGAATAGATTGATGATGTTACAAAGGGAGCTACTTATTCACTCAATTCACCTCCTCATGAAGGTAATAAAGGTGAAAGAGAAAGGATAAATCTAGTTCTAAACATATTCCTTTTGATTTTGCAAAGCATGGTAAATTTCCACATAAGCATGGAAAAGAATTACATGTTCCTTTTATGGGTTGGATAACCATGATGTTTCTAGATGTTGGAAGAGAATGGCCACATACATGAAGCAGAAGAAGGAAAAGAAGCAAGCAGAAAAAGGTCCATTGGACAAGGCAAATCATGCTATCAAGAGGATGCACATGCAGTGCACTTACTACCATAAGTGAGGACATCTTGCTGCAAAATGTTGGACATTGAATCCAACAATGCTTTCATAAAAGCTGAAGAAAGTGGAAAGTGAAGATGGCAGAAATGGAAGTGAAGATTCCATGAATGATGTGTCTCAAAATGATTCAGATGATGATGCTGATGTGCAGACAAAGGTAGTATCTTTGAAAGGGATTGGTAAGGAACGGTTAGAGTTCTTATCCAATTAAGATTGTAGGTCTATTGATGCATCTACATTATATTTCATTACAGCATTGAAAGTATAGTATGCTTAAGAAAAGTTGAAAGGTGAAATGCATACATGAGCTTGAGATGCATGAACATAGGGATGTTGATGATTTCCTTGTTTTTGAACATGTATGTGTAATTAACTTGTAGGGTTGATTGCTTTGACATGCATGTGATGCCATTTTGACTTGGAAGAGATTAACTTGGTCTCCAAATGGAGATAATGATGAAGTGTTTCATCTTTTGAAAAAGAGTACTAATGGTCTTTTTCTACATGATTGACTTGAAGGGTCATTTGTTTTGAGGCATGTTTTGTGGGCTTGTTATCTAGTCCATCATTTGAATGCAAATGTATGCCATGGAGGTGTTCACAAGATGCGAAAATCTATTTCTTTTGTTGAAGCAAGAGTTTATTCCATCCAATTGTTGTCTGTATGCCTATTGTTGTTAATAGTTGTTGTTGGCAGCTTATCAAACAGGTGCAAATGAAAGTCTTGTGGAGCAGATGTACTTCACATTTGTTTGATCCACCTTGGATCAATGGTCAAGGCAAAGAAAATAAAACCACCTTCTATGACCAGTTCAGTAGAAGTTCTATAGAAAGGCAAGGAGGAAGATAGTTCTTCCGAGGAAGACTAGCCCATCCAAGAAGGGAAGTGGTCAGAAACTTTGGTTCAGAGGCACTATGCAAATACAAGTGTAGGGAGGCTAAGAGAAGAGGGTGAATCACTATAATTTATTGTTTATATTAGTATATGAGTCTTTTGGAGACCAAAAGTTCTCTTAGTCGGAAGACATGATCCAAAAATGGATCGTGGATAAACCTCTACGTCCAAAAGAATTCATATAAGAGGTAAAAGGTGCCAAATGGCACAAATCCTTTGTAAAATAGAGGAAAATAAAAGTCGTTGGTTGCTATTAGAAATAGTCTCATTATAGAGATTCCTTCATTTTGAATACAATGCAACTTGAATGGGTGAAAATGGACTTCAGATGTAGAAGCTATCATAAAATGAAGCTGCAATTTTTCAAATGAAAAAGAGGCAAAATCCCTTGGTAATGGGTCCTAAAACCCTCTATGTCTTCATGAATCTCCTAAAGGGTCAAAACCACTGAAAAAGGGGAAGTGTTAAGGATATCAGATTACACTATTAGAACCTTAAAAGCATTAGAAAAGAATGAAAATGAAGCAATCAGAGGCTTCAACAGTGTTTTCACAAGAGTCATCGGATCTGGCCGATCAATGGTCCAGATCCGATCGACAATCGCAATCGGCAGTGATAGGCATGATGGAACCGATCTGATGTGATACCGTGATCACCAATATTGGTGGATTGTACTCAGTGAACACAATGGAGCGGGGCCTATGTATATATGCGGTGAGATATGCCAATTGTCGATGATCGGATCAGCGAATCGGTATCAACGATGGCCGGACTCGATGTAAATTAGACTATATTCGATATATTTTTAAACTGGAAAAACATTAATTTCCTTTGTAATTGCATAATTTTTTTATTAAAAGAAATACAATGGGATAAAGCCCCGATGTGATATTACAAACCTCAAAGGGTTTATTAACATTGTTGCATATAAATTCAAGCCTGATAAGCAGTATTTTTCCATGTTTTAGTGTATTTTAAATGCAAAGGGGAAAACCATGTAGTAGGCATTGCAACATGCAATGGCAACTTACGAGTGGACCTGATAGGAAAATAAGGCACAATTCTGAAACTTTGAAGTTCAGAACTGTGTTTTCTACAGACATTCCCGTGTTTTACTGCATTCTTTATGTAAACATAGAGTGACCATTTATGAAGGATTCAAAGAGCCAGTGGTTTCTTCTATTGTGGAATAGGTGGCATTCAACCCCGAGGACATTTAGCAATGATTGCTAATGCTCAAAGAAGGGATTTGAGCAGACCAAAATAGGAAGACGAAGAGCCCGAGAGGGAAATGAATCAACAGTGTTATTTCGGCTTAAAAGCGATGGATGTGAAAGACAGAGGGGTTGGCCGACTTATTGAGGGCTACTGAGTCATAGTTGGTTGTTGTTTGAGGGTTTGCTACTAAAGGGGAAGCCAAAGCAGGAAGCTAAGGAAAAAAGAGGCAGCGCAAAAGCCAAAGAGGTAATGCAGAAGCAAAAGGCAACAAAGCGAGTCACTTGGAGTACAAGTGAAAAGCACAGAGAGAGATATAACCTAATAGAAGGAAGAAAGAAGCCAAAGTGAAGAGCCAAGAGACGAGAGCCAAAGCCAAAGAGCTAGAGTCAGAGCCAAGAGCCAAAACCAAGAGCCAAAGAACCAGAGTCAGAGCCAAGAGCCAGAACCAGGAGCTAAGAGCCAAAGCCAAGAGCTAGACCCAAGAGTTAGAGCTTCAAGATCCAGGGATTAAATGGTGTTTGAACCCACTATTTTTGTGTAAAATAGCAGGAATTAAGCCAAGTGTTTGTAAAAAAGACTTATACCATAATCCCAGAGAGCTTAATTGAGTTGAATAGAGCTCAAGAAGATGTAGCCCAAGGGTTGTGGGTGAACTCCTAATTAAGTTGTTGTCTTATGTGTTTTTTTTTAATGCTGCATTATTCACTGTTATCCATATATATATCAGTAAGCACATTTGCATATCAACACAAACAACAGATTTTTAAAGCATGTAATCAGTTGAAGACAAACATAAGTTTACACTATATTGTCATGCATTTCTTATTTCTGCATTGGTTAATCAAATAGACTTGGGAATATTTAAGCTTTGGAAGTGGGAGAGGTTCTTGTAAGTTAGACAAGAAGCTTGAGAGCCCCATTTTCAGATCATAATGTTTCCTTAATTTGAACATAAAGTGATACAATATATTATTTCTTGAATTTTGACATGATTTTCAAGCCCAATTGGAGATCGATTGTGTATTTTGTGATAGATGCTTTCCCCCTTTCCTTCAAGCTCTCACATGATCTATCGAGAATGAGGTCACCCCCCCCCCCCCCC